>LUCW03002216.1:17500-22500 GCA_001586965.3 Sphaeroforma sirkka | reverse complement strand
AGCAATATATATTATTGAGAGTTTCTTGGAATAATAGTATCAGTGTATTGTGTATTTAGTATGAGGTCAACTCGCTCAGACAAATGCTTGTTCTCTCTCTAGGCCTCAAACGCTCAGCTACAAGCACAACAACAGCTGCAGCAGCAACGAGCCTATGCTACCACATCGACCGTGCAGAGTGGTGTTGCTACCAATCACGCGGCTACATCGAATACAAAGGTAGACATACAATAAGCATGCGAAACTAACGTCCGTTTTATTATTATTATTATTATATGTATAAATATATATATATATATATGTGTGTGTGTGTGTGTGTGTGTATATGTATACATACATATATATATATATATATATATATATATATATATATATATATATATATATATAGATATATATATATATATATATATATATATATATATATATATATATATATATATATATATATATATATATATATATATATATATATATGTTGTGTTTTTTATATGTGTATGTAGTGCGTATATATATATATATATATAAATATAAATTTATATATATATATATATATATATATATATATATATATATATATATATATATATATATATATATATATATATATATTTGTTTATACTTTCTGCTGGTTTCCATACTCACACAGGACACTACGACATTGCTGACCAAGTCCACGAGCCCAGTTTCAAATGTAAGCACATCACCCTCAACGGCACAAGCGACGCAGCAACAGTATGGGACTGCATCTATGTCTGTGAGGTACCCGGGGACTACGGTTGAATCAGGTGAGTATGCGACGTTTTACCTCGAAGTTCGCAGTGCTTTAGGTATCAATTTACGACCAATTAACAACGAATTTGCGACATGTTACGAACTTGTTTATAGCGTGTTATAGACTGAATCATGACGTATTACAATCTTCTGCGCGAAGGACACCGCGGGTATCCAGATAATTATAGTCTGCTCTGTGTAAAGGTATAGGTTGACTATGAAATGAATTATTATAGTGATGTGTGTGTTACAGAAATGTGTAGTATTGGATTTATGTCACGTATGGATGCAATGGCCCAGCCGACGCAAAAAAAAACGAACAAAAACCGAATTCGGTGCAGTTCCTATGAGGGTTAAGAGATACACTGTATACTACTTTCGAATCATTGAAATGCATCAATTTTATCCAACCTGTAGTGTTCCACCAGGTTTATCCAACCTGTGATCTTTCACCAGGTTTATCCAACCTGTGGTGTTACAGCAGAGGTGTACGTATATTCAGAGCAGGGTCTAACGTTGAATTGTGAGTGGGTATCATTAAACTGAAATCGGTCAATGCGTGCGTGTCTTGTGAGTGTCAAAGTTGTCTGTAGATGACTGATGATCTACAGCCGTAGCCGAATATGTAGTCTTGCTATCTGCAACTGTTATAATCAAACGAGGTGTGGAATTCGTGACCACAAGTACCGTCACTCAACTAAGTACTCGTGGATATATACGATCCCTAAGCATTATTGATGTATAAACACCCTCTACATATACAAACACTCATTCCAATCTACCTACATGTACACTCACACAAATTTCAATCTACCTATTTGTACATACATTCACATTTCAATCTACCTACATGTACATACATTCACATTTCAATCTAACATGTACACGCACACTCACATTTCAATCTACCTACATGTACACATACACTAGCATTCGAATCTAACGTAAGGAGAGAAGTAGTGTTCTTACGATCAGCATTCTCTGATGCAGTCTCCTGTTTCAATTTGTATATTCTCACAGGTGGCTCCGAAACCCAGACAGCCCCGATGGCCAAGGTATGTGCAACCCTCATCTGTGATTCTAATTATAGGCCTATTTGGAATTCGAATGTTTGTAAATAGCAAACATGGCTGCCCATGATAAAGTATATTTTAGCAGATGTACATGCCTTACAATCTGTGACAGTATACCGCGTATATTGACGATATTGAACACCGGCGGAGTATATATATGAATATATATATATATATATATATATATATATATATATATATATATATATATATGTATGTATGTATGTATGTATGTATGTATGTATGTATGTATATATATATATGTGAGTGCGTGTGTGTGCAGGTGTGTTTGTATAAATATATCGCAATGTTCAGCAAATCATCTCCATTTCCTCCAGCAGCAGGGCAACACACTCGCCCAAGTGCAGCAACAGGCGCAGGCTCAAGCCCAGGCTCAATTACAGGCTGGTACTGCGGGAAGAACGGCACAGTCCACTGCAACACTCACAGCCTATCAGCGTAGCTACTTACTACAGCAGCAGCAACAACAACAACAGCAACAACGCCAGAAACAGGTATAAAAGAGTTTGTGAACCCTACGTATCACAAGTGAGTGTGGGTGTAGTCATCTGTGTGAGTCTGGTTAAGTGTTTGTGTAAGTCTGGGTTTGTGTTTTGTGTGTGAGCGTGTTTGTACGAGTGTTTGTTTGTGGGTGCTGGCATGTCCTGCATGACCTTATATCATGAAGTCATATCTATTGACTTGATAGTAGGCAATACTATTGAGCTAGAAATTCGTGTATTATACTACACCACCCTCACTCATTCCATTTAATGTACTTGCCTACTCTTATACTATTTTATATCAGGCCAACACCCAAGCTCAGGCTCAAGTCCCGGCAGCTGCGGGCAACACACAGCAGCCCCAGGCACAGACACACACAGCACCTACCACAACAACAACCCAGGCGGACACAAACACAAACGCACCTGTACTCCTAACCGGGCAAAGCCATGCAATGGTACAAACACATACACCGACACACGCACTGGCACAGACTTATCAGCAGATGTACGCTATGCCTACTCTGGCTCAAACTCAGACCCAGGTTCAGGCTCATGCAGGAACTTATGGTCATGCGGCGACCGGGACCCTGCAGGCTACGTACTCACAGACACAAGCGAGTGTATCACCACCATTACCACAACAACAGCAACAAGAACTGCTGAAGCAACAACACGAGGCACGAGTAGGTCAGCAGTTACAAAGGCTCGCTCAGACTGGCACGGCACAAACACAGCCGCAACCCCAGGCACGGACGCCGGCGGAGCTTCATGTGCAGGCGGTGGCACTGGCTGGTAGGCAAGCACGGGCGAGACTACTAACATCAAGTCAAACGCAACCACAGACACACACCCAGACCCAAACAGAGACGCCTGTATACGCTACCACGGCCACACCTGGGCAGAGTAGTACTACTACAACTGCGGCGGCTGCGGTACCACGGACACAACCCCAGACACGCACACAGGCCCAGGTGTACACACCTACAACTACGGTGACACAGCCACACACGCCGTTGGCGGCAACCGAACAATCATCACTGGCAACTGCTCAAGCTCAAACCCAGCCTCAGTCTCAGTCTCAAGCGAGGGGGGATGGGGAGACCGCGCCTACACCTACACCTACACGGACCACTACCACCACACTACCAACGCCAGGCACGCCTACTGTACCGAGCGCCTCTTCGCCTCAGCCGGGTGTAGCCGCTAGTAGCAGTGGCATCGGAGAGGATGGGGCAGGGACGGCCAAGTAGTGAAGTATAGTGTATAGTATATGCTAGAGATGGTATTTGCCGATCGATATAGATGATAAGTATTGTCTAGGTGGAGTGGCATGGCGTGTAGTGACGTACATTTTGTATCGACCTCGCTGCGTACTGGCGCCTAATAGATGCTCCTGATTAAGTATTTTCCTCATGGTACCTAATCAAGTCACAAAAGGCTTTTTACTCGGGAAATGAAACTGACAGCGTCAAATAGGAGATTTTGAAAGGCAGTAGCTAGCGTGTGTTCACCACATGATATCTTCATTTAACTATCGGCCAGTAACCCGGACGCGACATTGCCTATTCTAAGCAAATCACCCAGCCGAATTCTAGCATCTATTTCCAACACAAAAAGCACGTGCTGTTACAAGTACGGTTTGTTGCGCAAAAAAAAATTCAAGTATATGCGTGTAAGTAAAAACCAAGGATACTTCTATGTTCGTTTTTGAGTAATTCGTACATAGACTCGGGGCACCGGTGGCCGAAACTGACTTTTAAAAAATCAAATTATAACTAAATCGGATTTGCATTAGCAAGGCAGTCTCATCGCTAGTAGATAACTTCACACGCCGGATGCGAATCCCAGTCAGATTGAATCGATGCCACGTATCAGCACTTGATTGCAGAAATCCAAAATCCACGCTGACTTTAGAGGTGCTGAGCGTGTGTCGCTCTGAATTATCTTTATCATGATGCAGTAGTCGATGCCTCATGTCCACCAGTTACCAGAAGAGCCGTGTATTCGTCTATTGTTTTGGCCTAAGTAGGGTGTCGAGCTCAACTTTCACCCTCGTGAGATATTTAGGATCAGGGTAAGCTCCATTACTTATACCGCCCGTACGTCTCTCCTTCAACTCGACAGCACACTCCAGCTTCGTTTTGAAATTCGTATCTTTGACATTGGCGCGCTGTGCGGTTTTCAGTAGCAATCCACGTGTGAAGGCTTCCGCAAGCAGCAGCCAAACACGCTCTCCCTCGGAATTGTTTGGGAAGTAAGCTTTCTGTGATTGCCCAGCATCCATTTCTATCATGACCAACGTTGTACCATCTCTAGGGTATCCCAATAGGGAGCTAGTGGCGAACTTGATGTGCATGACTCCCTTGTGTATTTCACTGCGCCATCTGATTTTCTTGATACTCGTGCCCTCCGTTCTATGAGTTTGTCCTAGATTAGGAGCACTTACTGTGCTAATCAACCTCGAACCTCTGCTCGTGGGCGGCATATTTACGGGCATGAGTGCTCTAGGCGAATCCAATTGCATATTAATACAAACATCCATTTGTTTCACATTAGCTTCTCCAGCCGTGGCTCGGGTGTCGTTCAACGATAGGGTGTCGTTCAACGATAGAATATGTTGCAACATGGCCATACCATCCTGCATGTG
>LUCW03002216.1:0-12500 GCA_001586965.3 Sphaeroforma sirkka | reverse complement strand
CAACATGATTTTCGGCAAAGTCTCTCTTTTCTCTACCACTAGAGAGTAGAGAGTCGCTACTATTCTCTATACATAATTATGAGTTGAGAGAGAAGAGTATAACTATTGTGCCCAACTGCCCCAACAGTCCAAATTCCTTTTTCAGAATTTTTCTTTGTGAATTTTTTATTTTATTTCTGACGATTTTTTTAATTATAGTTTTATATTTACTTTGTCTATCTGTCTATGGCTCTATGCCTCTCATATTAATACTCCTCGGCTCTATGCAATATGCATAGGCCATTCAAGTCGAGGACACACAGTCATACACAGACTCCAGAGTTCACACTCCAGCATAGTATACTCTGGACGAGTAGATTAGTAAAGAGGCAGTTTGTCACTCATTCACTCTACCCCCTGTCTCATTCTCTCTCACTATATGTATTCTATTGTCGATTTGTCTCTATTGTCGAGATAAATCATAATAATAACGAATTAACGATGAGCTCCAGGCTACTCTGGCTAATTAAAATTCGCGCTAGGATTTGCTAACAAACATAAAAATGCTCAAGACTTACCCTTCTTTTACCTTCTTTTCGTCGGACCTTTTACTATTGGAATCATATTTTGATTTTTTTTTATAAAAGATCGAGAGACCGAACCGGTCTCTTTTATGCACATAGGTGTACCTTTCAGGTCTAAATATTTAAGTGTATACCTTTGCACCATACGAAAAAGTCCTATAAAGAACACTTAGGTAGGCTCTTCTGATCACATTATAGCCGTTGTAACGATATAAAATTGAATAAATATGCGTTTACGTTCAACTTCTATTCCATACCCATAACTTACAAAGCTTAGCGTGAGACGCGCGGTCGTTAAATATAGCCTGACAAGTGATGGAGTAATACACGCGTGGTCGTTAAATATGGCCTGACAAGTGATGGAGTAATGGTATTCAAATTGAAACATAAAACAGTAAAATAATTACTAGTGCCGGTTTTTTTGGGGGGAGATTGTTTAGAAATAAATATTTCGAATAGAAGTCAGGGCAGGTCCTATCGGATCAAGATTTTATGTGAAAATCAAGAATCAAGATTGAACAGCCAATAGAATTGGCGAACTTTTTTATTGTGATTATTTTTCAAAAGTGCGATATAGACAAACCGGAGGGCACTTTCGAAATGCGATCAAGAATCAAGGTTCAATTTCTTTTTACATTTATACGTAAACAGAAAAATTCCTCAAATTAACGTACTATGACAAAAAAAGAGCGCCTAAATCCACGATATGAACACCAATGAAACGCGATATAACATGGATGTTGGGTGTCTGTGTGTTTATGTATTTTATGTCTGTGACTAGTCGAATATACGCCTTTTAATCATTTTCGTGTTTAATCTTTCTTGGATTCTAACCCGTTTACTATGCATAGTATTGCTAATTTGTGTAGATCGACATCAGACATCGAGCAAGATGATGCTATACAGGATTACCCTGTGAATGAAAAGGTCGTCAGTAATGAACTTACAAGGATGGAGTCATCCACAAGGTATGCAGTATGATAGTGGCATATCAAGTTTTAAGCAAAGCTTGCCTAGCACGATGGACAACTCGCCATCTAACTACTTCAACAACAACATTGTCCAACAAACGTATGCACGCGTGAATAATTATAACAGTAATAGTAATAATTACAGCAGTGACAGTTTGTCCAAGCTGCACACAACACCAAACCTTTTTGTGCCCCAAAAACAAGGAACATAAGTGTAGCACCAACAGTCAACCGTAATAACAGCAATAGTAATATTAGTTTGCACAGAGTGGATAATATGGAATTAGAAGGTAGCTATGCTGGTGATGGGAGTGATGCTAAAGAAGAGGTGAAGAATGATAAAGTAGGTTATGTTGGGAACGAAAAGGAAGGCAAAGCGCTTACAGAAATTGGTCTAGAAGGGGAAGTCGATTTCGATGAAGGAGAGGATAGTGATGATGAGGACGATGCAGATAGAGCTTTCAGTGAACTTCCAGCCGAAGATAGTGATGATGATGCATACCCTGATGTAACTCCCATACATAGCGGCCCACTTCCAGAAACAACGGTTGCCCCAACATTAGTGACATCAAAGTCTGCCAGGACTGTGCAGCCGAACTACACTTCTTGGAAACGTGTTACACTAAGATCAGAGATCAACCGTCGAACGACCCTGCTAAGTGAAAAACCTGAATTTCTTGTCACCTACAACAAAGATCAAAATGGATTCTGCACAGAAGATGACCTCATCACCGCTGCCTCAACAACACAACCACTCTCCAAGATTAGATGGGCGAATAAAAATTCAGCATCTCAGCAGTCTGTTAAGCAGTAAATAATTATTTTGAAGGGTAATGATGAAGCTACCCTTGCTAAAGATAGAACACCGTTGTGCCACACTTGTCCTCTTTCATGCGATAGGCTGTGTAAACTTCGATGGAAATTACTAGGTTTCAAACTATATTAAACTAAAATACAATTTAGTCAGTTAGGATTTAGCAGTGGTAGCTTGTGTAAGAAATCTAGTAATTTCCATCGAAGTTTAAATATTTTTCAGTTATTTAGTAGTTACAGTAGTGTACTGCTTCTAGACTGTCTAACATCGATTTACTAGCCAGCAAATACTATGGCTAAGAGTACTTCTAAAGGCAAGGGAGCCGCTAGCTCTAAGCCTGCTAATCCTGCCGAGGTTTCTGAGGTCCCTGTGGAAACACCTAGCCTGTCTGGAGTTGAGCCTGCCGAGGAAACTGTTGGGGAAGCCAATTCTGAGGTTGGTACAGAGGATAATTCTGAGGATGACTCGTCGGATCCTAAAGCCTTGGAAGAAGAGGTATCTACTACCGCGGAAAGGCTCGCCAGCGTCCGTGTATCACCTAGGAGTGAAGCTCAGGACCCCAGCTTGCCTCCTGACTACGTGCCGTCAAATATTGGGGATAAACGTCGTATTTTAGTTTAATATAGTTTGAAACCTAATAATTTTCCATCGAAATTTACAGCTTTCAGCTCAAATTCAAGCTGGAATCAATAACAAGAAAGCAATTGTGGAGGCACGTGAAGGCTTGTTGTCGATGAAAACCCGCAATGCTGTTGCGAGGTTCTTCTCGCTGGTGAATGATACCAATCATGTGAATGAATTCGTACAAATTGAAGATGGAGAGACACGTACCGACTTCGAGAACCGCTATAAAAATAAAAAACTAACGATAGCTATCATCAGAGCAACCATTAGACCGCGTGCATGTAACTGCATAATAGTCATAGTGACTGTACTAGTACACAAACATTCATATGCGTATATATGTGGTGCAGTGTTTGTGTGCAACATTTTGTGTTCAGTTTGTAGAAAAACAACATCCATCTACCAATAGAAAATGATAAAAAATATCTAATCAGAAATTGGCGGGAAAAGTGTATAATTTTATTATATTTTACGGGAACTGTATTTCTAACCGGTCCTATTTCACTGCTGTTCCAAATGCTTCTGAGTCGGACCAGTGAATATTCAAACTTGATTTCTTGATCGAGTAAAACAAATGGGACAAAACACTGTTACTATCGAATGTTCCATATATTCGCTTGCTGACCTACTAAGTAGAGTACCCACCTCTGTGGTACGGATCGGGTCTGCGTGAAGCTCCAATAGCCTGAGTATTTGGTATGACTCATTTACTTGGACCTATTTGAGACGATAGTAGATGTAGGATAGTATGAACTAAATTTTATAATCTCTGAACTACTACTGAAAGGTTTCTTTTTTAACTTTCTTTCAGATGGAACTTTATATAAATATATTAGCCAATGTATTAACTTGACTTACGTTCTTATGTCTATCTACCTAGTGAAATTTATTTAATAAAGAACAGCTAGTGGTACGTCCTGTGTGGTCGAGGATATTAAGGCTCTTATCAGGAGACAGTCCCGATCAATTTTACACAAGATACCACTGCTAAATCCTAATTGACTTAAATTGTATCTTAGTTTGTATAACATAGTTTAAAACATAGAAATATCCATCGAAGTTTACAATATGCGTATAACTCGGACTATAAAAACATTTGCAGGCAATATTTTATTTATAACGGACATACATCACTGCTATAGTAATCTCTAATAATTTATACGCATAGCCAATATATAGCGCATATATCACATACTGCCACACCAACACATGCTACATCATATACTACGTAACCAGCATATATCACATACTGCCATATCAACATATGCGCCATATAATGTCAATCAATTGCATGACTGTAGTTATTCAGTGTATATATAATAAACAGTGCAACAGGATCATCATTCATATTTGACTTATGTAATACAGTATACTTAAAGTTTGTATGATGGCTAGTAAGCAGGCTATCCCAGCTACACCGAACGTAAAGGGTAGAATTGTTGATGTTGACGCAACACCCACGAGAATAACCCCCAAACGAGTAGCAAAGTCTAATAATCCGTACTGTACAAAGTATTATGATGATCAAGATAGCAACAACCGTAAACGGAAGTTGTCTGGCCACAACAGCGACCAAGGAAACAAAAAAATTGACGTTGGAGGTAAGGAACCCAAAGGTAAGGAGGAAAAGGATTTACCTAAAGGTAAGAAGGAAAGAAAAAGCCAAAGGGTTTGCCTAATATACCCTATGAAAAAAGGGCTCATGCGGACGAGCATGAGATAAAGACAGGTACCCAATCTTTACTACCTGACAGAAAACTGTACCGTGTTCAGAATGTAGAGCAAAATGGCAATTGTCTTCCAAGGGTTGTGTGCGAGCATCCCAAATTGAAAAACATGGGTATAGCAAACTATACATATGGTACTGACGGAAATGGTGGAGATGCTTGACAACGTTCTATTTTTGGGAGTATGCACAGAATCTATTATTTTCTAGTGAGCGTGACTGGAAGGTAGCCCTTGCAAAATAAGTGTCTGATATGATTAAGTCTGGTACCTGGATGGATGATTTGTGTTTCTTATTATGGCTGATAGGATTCTGATCCGATAAAACCCAACTTTACTTCATGTATCTGGAGAAGCTTGACAGTTTATCGCCGCGGAAAAAACCAGTTTGGACGTATATTGATTATGCTATATATATAATTATATTGTGTACTTGCATATATATGTATGTTGTACATTTGACTTATGCCTCTCACTTTCTCCTCCCGCTAAATAAGCGTTTCACTCTTGCCTCTCGCTGGCTCAAATAGCAATTTACGCACCACTGCGCACACGTGCATGCGTAGATGCAATTTTATGTACACGGATAAGCACGCGCACATAGTCACGTATTGTACATACATCTCAAAAACATACCTCTGAATGTCAAAAAGGTTATATTTTGAATGCAATGCATGCGCATTTACATCGTACGTACTAGCGCATGCCTGCGTGCACAAATGAATTATTTGAACGCAATTTTTATAATGGTAGAGACACATTACCATTATATATATATATATTTATATACTGGCCTTTCATGTTGTATACACACTTGTATACGCTTGGGTGAAGAAGTAGAAATCTGTCAAGGCACAGATATCTCTCTCACCCACCTCTCTTATACACCTCGTATACCCCAATATATACAGTACTATACTAGAATATTGGTTTACATATACAATCACCTCTACTCGCCTCTCATATTCCACTTGTATGTATATGCGTTTCAAATTCTATTTGTGTATCTGCACATGACTGCGCATGCACCGAAGCGTTTGTTTGTTGTTCACATATATATCCCTTCTTCATCGCCCATATGAATAACATCATATAAATAATATATATATATATATATATATATATATATATATATATATATATATATATATATATATATATATATATATATATATATATATATATATATATATTATTATTATATGTAATTATATACACTGGCCTTTCATATTGTATATACACTTGTTTTAGGAATGCGTGCACCAAAATGTACTTGTGCATTGTTTGGTCCTCTCTCACCCACCTCTCTAGGTCCTTTTTCTTCTGTCATATACCTCAATATATATATATATATATGTAGAAATACGGCCTCCGGTCAGTCTAAAATATCAAGATCAATTGAGATAATACATTGGTTTTTATTTGTATTTTAAATAATCGAAGTTTATATATATAAATATACATATATATATATATATATATATATATATATATATATTATATTGTTAGGTTAGACGCTCTCATGTATTACCTCTGACGTTGATATCTTCTACGAACAGAGTCAGTGAGATAGAATTCGGTGATATAGACTTACAAGACTTATATGGATATTTAGATAAATGATATTTGTAAACTTCGATGGAAATTACTAGGTTTCAAACTATATTAAACTAAAATACAATTTAGTCAGTTAGGATTTAGCAGTGGTAGCTTGTGTAAGAATGATCGGGACTGCCTCTTGTTAAGAGCCTAAATATCCTCAATCACACAGGGCGTACCTCTAGCTGTTCTTTATTGAATAATTTTCACTAGAAGTACTAAGTGTTCATAACCACTTGCCTAATTTGTAAATAGACATAATAACGTAAGTCACGTTAATACATTAGCTGATATAAATAAAGTTCCATCTGAAGAAAAGTTAAAAAAAGAAAAATACTTATTGGATTTTGGAGATTGGCGGGAGGACCAAAATCTATAAGTAGTAGTTCGGAGATTATAAAATTTAGTTTATAATATCCTACATCTACTAATGTCTCAAATAGGTCCAAGTAGATGAGTCATACCAAATACTCAGGCTATTGGAGCCATCAAAGTGAATTTAGAACACTTTGGAAATATTGGAAAAAAAGAGCTTGTACTAAATTATTTAAAATACAAATAAAAAAACCAATGTATTATCTCAATTGATCTTGATATTTTAGACTGACCGGAGGCCGTATTTCTACATATTCACACTCTCGCGTCTAAATATTTATATATATATATATATATATATATATATATATATATATATATATATATATATATATATATATATATGCATATATTATATATATATATATATATATATATATATATATATATATATATATATATATATATATTATATATAACTATATATATATAACATATATTATAATATTGTACATATATATATATATATGTAATAATTATACAATACATTGTTATATATTGTGTTGTGGCTATTATATTGTTATATACATATATATATTATTGCTAACAGCATTATGTTATTATTATATGCCTATATATATTAATATATATGTAACAATAATATATATAGCTAATAATAATATATATATATATTGGCTATATAATAATAATATTATTATAACAATAACAGTATATATATATATTATTATATATATATATATCAATATTACATACATTATTATATATTATGTAATATATAATAATATATATTATATATATATATATATATATATATTGTTACATATTACATATATAGCCAATGTGCAGCCGAGAATGAAAACCAATATATAGCCATATATATATATATATATATATATATATATATATATATATATATATGCCACCGCCTTGCCCCTCTTATGCTCTTGCTACCCGCTCTCTATCCAATATATATATATATATATATATATATATATATATATATATATATATATATATATATATATGCTACCGCTCTTGCCCCCTCTGCTGCTTTGCTACCGCTCTGGCCCCCTTTTGCCTTCGCACCGGTATACAAATAAAACAAAAACAGAGACGTGCGAGTAAAGTACTCGCTAGACTAAACAAAACACTCACACAGATACCAGTTATTGAAGGCAAATCCACTTCGCTCGTTTTAGACAAATAGGTATTAGTCCGCGTCGAAGTCTCTGCACGCAGTAAACAGCATTTATCGTATTCATAGTATTCACTGGCCCCATAAAGGCGATGCTCGGATTGAAAGAAAATTCTTACAAGCAGCATGCTGTAGTTTAAACAAAAGGAAGAACAGGACGCATGCAAAGTAAATGTTTCAACAATATATAGAAGCGACTTCGCCTAGAACTGCATTGATATAATAGCATTAGTGTTTATGATATAATTAATGATAAAGAATCGGTTAGCTCGGAAAGGACGTGTGAAAGCATCGAGCGTGTACGCAATGCATGCATACATACGTACATGGGGATAATATTATTTATTTCAAAAAATGACAAGGAAGCCCTTTAATCGTTACCGTATATTTTTTGTCGTTGCAACGTATCCATGTGAAATCGCTGACAGCGCTTAAATTGTGCACCTTATTTGAATTATTTTTGGCCACAGAGCTCGAGAAACGGAAATCAACCCTAAACACTAAAGCCTTTAGCCAATCAATGTCAAAGTATCAGGCAAAATTAGACTCTGTGCTTGACCTGTCAC
Organism: Sphaeroforma sirkka; assembly: GCA_001586965.3. Classification (NCBI taxonomy): domain Eukaryota; class Ichthyosporea; order Ichthyophonida; genus Sphaeroforma; species Sphaeroforma sirkka. The sequence goes on along the minus strand of LUCW03002216.1, from coordinate 4,107 downwards.
CACCCGAATGTTCTTCCTGACCCCAATACATAATTGTACTTTCAACGTGTAACGTTTAATGGTTCACTTTTACGTTGCAACGTGAAACGTTTTGAGTTTAGGTGAAGCGGCCGTCCCATTATCGTGTCACGCACCTGATGGCACAACGCACGTCGAGTCGTCGACCCTTGAGCGACACGTCGCTGCATTTTTTTTAAAGTCGAATTTTATTAGCCTGGTTTTAAAATTGGGAAGGCAAGCAAATACGAGGTCTATTCAACAATTTGTTTTTATTTCAAAACAACAGATGCATATATATGACAGCGTACTGGGTAAATAGTAAATACAGAGCCATCTTTTAAAATTGAACAGAAGGCCACTAAAAAAACAGTTTTATATTTAATTATTTATAACTTTCAGGAGGCTATGGAAACTATTTTAAAAATTGGACGCATAAATTATTAACTCTTTTCCATAGCCTTCTGAAAATAAAAGGCTACATATGTGTCTATAACCTATGTCATACATATCTTATTTTTGTATTTTATGAAAAAATAGCAATACTTTGGCAAAATATTGTACACGATCCAATTGTAGCCAATCTTTGGCGTTTGTGAGTACGATAAATAAAACAATGAATACTCTAGAATGTGTGATCATGCGAATCATGCGATTGGAATATTTTCTAATACACAATTTTCAAATTATTACGTCTCATCGCGATGTAATTACAATAAATATTTAAAAAAAAAAGTATTTTGTCTCATACTGTAAATAATGTTTGAAAATAAAAAAACGAGCCTGTCGTGATGTCGTCTGTATAAAATAGACTCACACCTAAGTTCATTGCGTTATGCGTATGCTGAATAAAAATTGAACTTTAACGCCTATTTTCATGTTATTTATACTTTTAAAAAAAAAACCGGTTATGTAGCTCAAATAAGCCCAACGAAATTTCAAAAACTGCACTTCGAATGAGCACCTAAAATCCACGAAAGGGGCTATATTGAGAGTTTCGACCAATCATAAGCTCGACACGAATTTGATGACGCATGTTATTGGACGGAAACAGTACACACTTTTATAGAAAGAAACCAATGGGACACCGGCATAAAACTAAACGGATCACCACGCTCTCGTCTCTATTCCATAGAACGAATGGCATTCTACAAGGCTCAATCGTCGGTACATGGATTCCTTAGCTGTCACGCTATTATTTATTTGTTGATGACACACGGATCCAAACCCCTCGACTGGTTTCGCTCCAGCCCTTCTTAGATGACATTGATGCGTGGGGACGTAAATCTGGCCTCGAACAGGGTGTCATAGAACCCCGAGTACGATCTACCGACTTGCGACACGCGGCGTCAACCCTCCGTATAAATGGTAAGCTTATCACGCCGATGCTTGCAGACGCACCTTGGAATACACGTTACCTCCCCCTGAAGATGGCGCCCACACATGCTGAAGACTACCTCGGAGGTTGCCTGGGAATAGAACTCGACTCAATGGCCAGCACAAATCCACTTATCCTTCTGACGCAACCAGCCTGGGCCCACGACAAACCATCACTGCACTTCCCGTACAGTATCTTTGCTTACCTGAAAACTGTACACAAACCAACGGGCGGGCGTACACCCGACACCAGTCCCTGACACATCAACAGATTTCCCCCCATCAGTTTCAGTTCAAACCAAATCATCGCGCTTGTTGGTTTCGCCTATGACACTTCCGATTCAGGCCAGTCAACATATACCAATCTTATCCTTGGTCTAGTGCGACGTTGGCTTACCCCCATCCTCGCTCCTCGACCGGATTATGACGGATAACCTGGTCCTTCTCGGTATTTCGTATTTTGCACTAACCCATTCCGCTGCACTACACGGTGCAGACCCAATCCCTAGCACAGAGGTGAGTTCTCTACTTAGTAGGCCAGCAAGCAAATATATGGAACATTCGATAGTAACAGTATTTTGTCAACACCGGCCCGAGTTGACTCAGTTCATATCTCTCATTGTCGACTAACTTGGCCCAAGCTTCAAACGGAAATTTACTGACCACTTCTTCCCATCAATCTTTCCTGATCCACTACAGCGACTATGAGAGCTATGTCATATGTACATACATTATAACATACATACTTGTCATTTTTGAAATAATTAATATTATCCCTATCTATGCCAACCGTGAAAACGACACGTTCTTGTATCAGGGATCGTATTCAATTAAAAACACACCTTGGAGACACACCATCGTTTGTCGCATCGGCCCTGCAGGTACCACTAAGTGGAAACTCTCAACCGAGTTCTTAGCTAAACTAACGAGTCTAAGGAGTTTACACAAAAGCCCAAGAATCGTAGAGCACATTCACCCAACAAGAATACAGTCAAGGTATTACCGATTGTGATGGTATTAGATCATAAAAATAAGAAACTAGCTAAGGTCATAGATCAAAGACTCAAAACTCTAAGAGAACCTGAAGCTCGCACTCAACTACTTAAAGCGCTGCTTAAAGAACAGCTATGAGTTGCAAAATAACTGAAAAAGATACTTCAACAATCTAATGTTGCTAATTACGTATCTCAGTAGTCTACTTCTTTTGAAACTGAAGTTACCCCATCTAACGAGACTATGGTTCATCCAGCCAGTGTTACATAGAATCTGACTGACTTAGTAGAGCTCGAGAGTAGAGTTAATATAGTACATAATTTAACACATCGAGCATATGAACATAATTATAAGATGGCTGTTTGTGCAGGGCTTGATCACCCGGCGCTGAAAGAAACCATACGTGAAGTATACCGACGCTGTACTGATTGTAAAAAGAACCAGATCAAGCGCTACGGTTGGGCACCCTTAAAAAGGGTGACAGAAGACCAACCTATGCGCCGAGTCATAGTCGATTTCGTTTAACTCCCGTGATCGAAGCATACTGGCGATGTATATATCTGTCCTTTTTTTTGTGTGGCTACGGGCTATAACTTGCTTTATGCAATACCGAACAAACGCCCGCAAAAGTTATGCTATCACATCGTTAATGACTTCGGTTTCCCCCGAGTACTATGTCCTAATAACGGTAGTAAATTTTGGACCTACGTAATGGAGGCACTTATACTCGTATCAGGCATGACCCATAGGCGTGGTGTTCCTTATAAACCTCAAACGCAGGGTGCAAATGAGACACGTCATAGAGAACTTAAGAAACTCTTGCGTACCGCACTAGACGACGTTGAGGATATGTGGCCTTATCTTTTGAAATGGGTTCAGACTCAAATGAATAACTGCATGAATGTTTCTTTTTCAGGGGACTATGGTAAGGGTATTTACGAAAACCCAAAAATAAAATAAAATAACATTTCCCACTCTTTTCAGAGCTTTTAGTTCTCTAACGACGTCATTGGTGTTTTATTTAGACCATGTCGCATACCGTCCCTCTCGTCCAGAACGGAAATTTAATTATTTATTTTTGGTCTAAAATATAGTTTTATTTTATTTTTGGAATGAAAAATTGAAAATAATAAATTCAAAAACTAAATACACTCGGTTCATATACGTATAGAAATCTATGGGCACAGGCGGTAATAGTTTTATAGTGGCGGGTGTCATATAGACAAATTCGAGTCGCGTGACGCGCGTCTCGTAACGCCGTTCCAGCTGGGAGTTGGGACTTCGTGAGTTGGAGTTGGGACATGGGACGGGTACATAACTATTCGTCGGTCGGCATATTATACCCTCTGCATTATTTAGCCTCTCTATACATATATAGCCTTCTTCTAAAAAAGCTTCATCTGCTTCCGCGATATTCAAAATACCAGCGCTGCTATTTCATAGCCTCCTGAAAATAGAACAGCTATTTAGTATTCATTTACCCTGGCCAAGAAGTTGCACGTTGACCCCACTCTAGAAACATCCTTACGATATTAACCATCTTCCTTATGATACTAACCATCGCTGCTGAATCACTTGGTCTATATACTACAGGTACGGCTTGAACTAATCATAACTGCTATGTACTACAGAACAAAAATATGCAAGAATATAATAAGCATATATATAATGTCTGTGTATTCATTGTAATAAATATAGTTGACATCGCCGACTAACCGTTTTCAAAAGCACTCTGCACAA
>LUCW03002214.1:20000-33169 GCA_001586965.3 Sphaeroforma sirkka | reverse complement strand
CTAAGAAAACCTTACAACCTCACAAAACGTAATGGCAAGTGGAATGGTAGAGACACGACCCTGTTATGTGCACCAGGCAAGCCAGATTTTGGACACTATATGAAAGAGTGTGCTACTTGCAAGGGTACTAACGGTTGGCACAAAGAGGATTGCAAGGACTTACCGGACGTCCAAGTTAAGCACTGACAGTACCATATGTGTGCACTAGAGCAAGATTATGAGAAAATGTTCAATAAAATCCATACCAAAGGAGATGAACGTATCTTTCAAACAGTTTTCGTAAATGGAGAAAAGGTTATGGCACTATTTGATCCAGGGGCTGAAGTCTCTGCTATCTCATGCCGAGTAGCCTACGCTACAGATATGGCTGTCCATAACGAAACAACTGATTTAATCTTGGGAAATGGCAAAGTTACTACTTGCGAACAAGCCATTGACTATGCACACATAATGCTGTCAGATAGAAGAGAAGTGAAGACTCACCTAATCGTTACTGACATGTCTCAGAAATACGATTTAATTATAGGTATGACTGATCTTCTCAGTTTAGGTATAACACTCACTGGTCTGCCTAATGGGCTAGACCCGAATAAAGATCAGTCAGATGATAATATGTTAAAGATACCTAAACCTCCGGAAGGTGAAGCAAAGGATATGATTCCGCACTTCACCGATATAATTATGGACTTAATTATACAAAACAGGAAGATTGCAATAACTGACTGGTGTATGTTTAAGTTCTCTAATGGGTACGTTAGACTTGACTTAACAAACGTCGACTTCTCTAAGTTAAAGTGTCCTTCACATAACTACGTGAGTTGGAGACACAAAGACGTTGTCAAAACCCAAATCGAAGATTGGTTAAAACAGGGTCTAATTGAAATCAATTATGATGCAACCCCAGTTAACTTAGCTCTCTTAGCGGTCGATCAATATAAATCTGATGGAACGTTTAGTAAAACAAGAGTAGTACTAGACCTGTCGCCAATCAACAAACTAATTCCGCAACATAGTTTTCCTTACCTAAGATAAGCGAGATACTACGCAAAATGGAGGGTGCGACTATCTTTCCAAGATAGACTTAAAAGCTGCATTCCATCAACTACAAATATATGAGCCTCATAGGAAATACTTTTCCTTTACTTGGCAAGGTAAGAAGTACCAGTTTAAAGGTGCACCTGAAGGCTTACACATGTTACCTTCTTTCTTCCAACAAGTTATGATGGAACTATTTGCGGACCTGTCGTATAACGTATCAGTCTATTTAGATGATATAGTTATCTTTACAAAGACAGCACATGAACATGCTAAACTCGTTAAAGAAGTCTTAAAGCGACTTAATCATGCTAAACTTAAGATTAACGAAGACAAGTGTTCTTTTGCTAAAGATACTATACACTTACTTGGCTACAAAGTATCTGCAGCAGGGGTAGAAATTGATCCTGGCAAGAAACAGTTTCTGTTGGATTTATCAACACCAATTACTGGAAGAGATGTGAACTCTGTGTGTGGGTTTGTTAACTTCTTCTCGGATTCGGTACCGCATCTTTCTCATTACTTAAAGCCTTTCAGTCACCTACGGCTGCACAAAGGACCTTTGGGAAAGCTTTGGACTAAAGAATGTGATGATGCATTTAAACTAGTCAAAAGTAAAGTAATGGACGCACCCATCATGCAGTACCCTGTGGATGGTGTCCCATTCCAAGTAGCAACCGACGCTTCAGATCGAGCGGTAGGTGGAGTGCTTTACCAAACGATAAATGGTAAACCGCGCTACATACAATTCTTTAGCAAGAGTTATAATAAGAGTCAACGGAATTACCCTACCGTTAAACAAGAGCTCCTTGCTATAGTTACTGCGCTAAGACAGTTTAAAGACTACCTTTATGGAAGTTACTTTACTGTCGCCTGTGATCAAAAGTCTTTAACATACTTAAAAGATATGAACCCTGATTCACAGTTGGTGAGCCGCTGGCATGACATTATTGCCAAGTTCGCTTTTAATATAACACACATACCAGGAATACATAACCATCTTCCTGACATGCTCTCTCGACTTGTGCCCGACTACCAGAAAACAGTCAAGGAGTTATTAGCAACCGATTGATGCTAAATAAGAAATGGTTTAACCTCGCTCAATCACGATGGGGTCCATTTACTGTTGATATGTTCGCCGCAGAACATAACAAACAGGTTTCTGAATATAGGTCGTTGACTCATCCTAAAGGTGATGCATTTCAGCTTGACTTATCAAAGCATAATGCGTGGGCTAACCCACCTTGTCAACTTATCGCACAGTTGTTAAATTATGTTAATATTACTAAATCTACCATTACGCTGTGTTGTCCCTTACGTAACTCCGACCCATGGATACGTGATTTAATTAATATGATTCAAGACGAACCTATTTATGTCGACCGTGAAACCGACACGTTCTTGTATCAGGGATCCTATTCTATTAAGAAGACGCCTTGGAAACACACCATTGTTTGTCGCATCGGTCCTGCAGGTACCACTAAGTGGAAACCCTCAACCGAATTCTTAGCTAAACTAGAGGAGTCTAAAGAGTTTGAACAAAAGCTCAAGACTCGTACAACACATGCACCCAACAAGATTGCAGTCGAGGTAATGCCGATTGAAACGGCATTAGATCGTAAAACATGGAACTAGCTAAGGCCATGGATCAAAGACTCAAAACTCTAAGAGAACCTGAAGCTCGCACTCAACTACTTAAAGCGCTGCTTAAAGAACAGCCAGGAGTTGCGAAACAACTGAAGAAGATACTTCAACAATCCAATGTTGTCAATTATGTATCTCAGGAGTCTACCCTCCTGGTACTGAGGTTGCCCTTTCCAACAGGACTATGGTTCATCCAGCCAGCGTTACGCAGAATCTGACTGACTTAGAGGAGCTCGAAAGTAGAGTTAAAATTATACATAATTTAACGCATCGAGCATATGAGCATACTTATAAAATGGCTATTCGTGCAGGGCTTGATCACCCGGCGCTGAAAGAAACCATACGTGAAGTATACCGACGCTGTACTGATTGTGAAAAGAACCAGATCAAGCGATACGGTTGGGCACCCCTAAAAGTGTGACAGAAGACCAACCGATGCGCCGAGTCATAGTTGATTTGGTTAAACTCCCGCGATCCAAGCATACTGGCGATGTATATATCTGTCATTTCTTATGTGTGGCTTCGGGCTATAACTTGCTTTATGCAATACCGAACAAATGTCCACAAACAGTGGCAGAATTATGCTATCACGTCTTCAATGACTTCGGTTTCCCCGAGTACTATGTTCTGATAACGGTAGTGAGTTTTGTACCGACGTAATGGAGGCACTTATACTCGTATCAGGCATGACCCATAGGCGTGGTGTTGTTTACAAACCTCAAACGCAGGGTGCAAATGAGACACGTCATAGAGAACTTAAGAAACTCTTGCGTACCGCACTCCTTTATCAGGATATGTGGCCTTATCATTTGAAATGGGTTCAGACTCAAATGAATAACTGCAAATCCTCAAACGCAGGGTGCAAATGAACACGTCATAGAGAACTTAAGAAACTCTTGCGTACCGCACTAGACGACGTTGAGGATATGTGGCCTTATCATTTGAAATGGGTTCAGACTCAAATGAATAACTGCATGAATCCTAAACTGGAACACTCCCGTTTCACTGGCCGCTATAGTGAATTACAAGCAACGTTTGATAAAACTGCGCCCGAGAAACACGCTACCCCGTGGCTACAAAAGATCGAGCATATGCAGAACGTTGTTTACCCCTGTTTACTCGAGCACAAAAAATCGCGTCCTACTTAAAGCGTATGACCGATGGAATAACACTAAGAACATTGTTCAGTTCAAAGTCGGCGATTACGTTAACATTATAAATCGAAACGCCAACGTTACCGAACTCTCTTCTAAGACGATAGGACCTTTTGTTATTTCCTACCATGATGAGAAGAGTGATACTTACGAAGTGAATAACATTGATGGTACTAGCGCAACCAATCTAGGCACTCACCGTATCCCTACCTCCGAACTCTCATTCGCTCGCTCATTTGATTCTGATGTACCAGTTATGGAGTCACAAGTCAAAGATATAATTGACAAAACATCCGAAGACGGTTACACTTACTACAAGACCCGTTTCATGGATGGGACAGTAGCTTGGCTAACCTCCGATGCATTTCGTGAATCTCGCGACTTCTTTCGTATCTTTAATAAGAAATGGAATAAGCGTTTACATAAGAACACACGAGATAAACGAAAAGGGTTTCCTTAGGTGACTACAAACCCTGACGGATCTGAAATTCCCTATTTGCCACCTACTTCCTACGTGACTAAACTTTCTGATCTGCTTACCAACAGTGCAGAAAATTGTTCAAACTTACTTACTAATGAAGAACAGCCTTTGGCTATTACCTTACCAAATAATAAACGTAAGGCGCCTACATCGGAAATGGTTACTGGACCAAATACTAAACGACATAGAGTACAACATGAGTCTTGAACTCGTACATATAGGCACATACTTACTCGATAAGTCATGACCGAAACCGTTTTTACTTTGGTTTTCGCTTTACCAACTAGATCGTATCTTAACGTACGTTCTTAGTTCTAAAAGCTACTGGGGGGCTATGTAGAAATACGGCCTCCGGTCAGTCTAAAATATCAAGATCAATTGAGATAATACATTGGTTTTATTTGTATTTTAAATAATTTAGTACAAGCTCTTTTTCCAATATTTCCAAAGTGTTCTAAATTCACTTTGATGGCTCCAATAGCCTGAGTATTTGGTATGACGCATCTACTTGGACCTATTTGAGACATTAGTAGATGTAGGATATTATAAACTAAATTTTATAATCTCCGAACTACTACTTATAGATTTTGGTCCTCCCGCCAATCTCCAAAATCCAATAAGTCTTTTTTTCTTTTTTTTTAACTTTTCTTCAGATGGAACTTTATTTATATTAGCTAATGTATTAACGTGACTTACGTTATTATGTCTATTTACAAATTAGGCAAGTGGTCATGAACACTTAGTACTTCTAGTGAAAATTATTCAATAAAGAACAGCTAGAGGTACGCCCTGTGTGATCGAGGATATTTAGGTTCTTAACAAGAGGCAGTCCCGATCATTCTTACACAAGCTACCACTGCTAAATCCTAACTGACTAAATTGTATTTTAGTTTAATATAGTTTGAAACCTAGTAATTTCCATCGAAGTTTACATATTTTTCAGTTATTTAGTAGTTACAGTAGTGTACTGCTTCTAGACTGTCTGACATAGATTTACTATCCAGCAAATACTATGGCTAAGGGTACTTCTAAAGGCAAGGGAGCCGCTAGCTCTAGGCCTGCTAAGCCTGCCGAGGTTCCTGAGGTCCCTGTGGAGACACCTAGACTGTCTGGAGTTGAGCCTGCCGAGGATACTGTTGGGGAAGCCAATTCTGAGGTTGGTACAGAGGATTATTCTGAGGATGACTCGTCGGATCCTAAAGCCTTGGAAGAAGAGGTATCTACAACCGCGGAAAGGCTCGCCAGCGTCCGTGTATCACCTAGGAGTGAAGCTCAGGACCCCAACTTGCCCCCTGACCACGTGCCGTCAAATATTGGGGATAAACGTCGAAAGGCTGGAAAATTCGTGGATACGAATGTCGGGGGCATTATAACTCCACATCTAAAGGACACTCCAGAAGAGGCAGTCACGATCATTCTTACACAAGCTACCACTGCTAAATCCTAACTGACTAAATTGTATTTTAGTTTAATATAGTTTGAAACCTAGTAATTTCCATCGAAGTTTACACTTGGACCTATTTGAGACGATATTGGACCTATTTGAGACGATAGTAGATGTAGGGATAGTATTATTTATTTCAAAAATGACAAGTATGCATGTTACAATGTATGAACATATGGTATGGCTTTCATAGTTGCTGTAGTGGTTCAGGAAAGATTGATGGGAAGAATTGGTCAGTAAATTCCCGTTTGAAGCTTGGGCCAAGTGAGTCGACAAAGGAAGATATGCGCTGAGTCAATTCGGGCCGGTGTTGACAAAACTCTGTTACTATCGAATGCTCCATATATTCGCTTGCTGACCTACTAAGTAGAGTACCCACCTCTGTGGTACGGATCGGGTCTGTGCCGTGTAGTGCCGCGGAATGAGTTAGTGCAGAGTATGAAATACCGAGAAGGACCAGGTTATCCGTCATAATCCGGTCGAGAAGCGAGGATGGGGATACTCCAATGCCGCACCAGACCACAGATGAATTCGGTATATGTTGGCTGGCCTGAATCGGAAGTATAATAGGCGGAACCAACAGCGTGATTAGCCGGGGTATGCGGAACATCTGTTGATGGGACGGGTGAGAGTACGGTGGTTCTTCAACATGCTGGAGAAAGATCCAAAGTGTTCGAGGGTCCAAATAACGTGGAAGTCGTGAGGAGGTCAGGGCCAATGGGTGGCAGTTTTGGACCTACCACGATGCGTCGAATCAGTTGTTGGATACAGGTAAATTGGCTGATAGTGAACTTGTGGCTACCGGGGCAGACAGGCAGAGACAGCCGTCGGTGCGGTAGTCGAGCAATGTGAACATGTACGTATTCGTTACAATCATAGCACAGAGCTGGATTGGTGTAGACTCGAAGCAGCGTTTGAAGCTGTCTTGTCTGGCTGTGTCTCGGTTTGAGATTGGCGGTTTACCCATAACCAGGTAGATGTAGGATATTATAAACTAAATTTTATATTCTCTGAACTACTACTTACAGGTTTTGGACTTCCCGCCAATCTCCAAAATCCAATAAATCTTTTTCTTTTATAACTTTTTTTTTTCAGATGAAACTTAATTTATATTAGCCAATGTATTAACTTGACTTACGTTATTATGTCTATCTACAAATTAGGCATGTGTTTATGAACACTTAGTACTTCTAGTGAAAATTGTTTAATAAAGAACAGCTAGAGGTACGTCCTGTGTGATCGAGGATATCAAGGCTCTTACCAAGAGGCAGTCCCGACCATTCTTACACAAGCTACCACTGCTAAATCCTAACTGACTTAAATTGTATCTTAGTTTATATAACATAGTTTAAAACATAGAAATATCCATCGAAGTTTACAATAACCAGAAGTACAAGGGACAGATCGGTCGACTTAGTCGAACTGGGATGCCAACAGCAAGCAGGTCGAGGACATAAATAACCATGACCTCGAAACGCTAACCCGTTTACGGTCATACTGGAGACAAATGATATTGCTCTCCAGCAATGGATATCTGCTTTAGTGCAGTTTTTTGATCCTACAGGAACAAGTTATTTGATCCTGCGGCGACATCAGCATGGGCTAGACACCTGTCGTGACTGGCCGGCTATGTGCTGGCTAGTTACGTCCTTGTTAAAAGCAAAGACATGTGAAGTCCTAAACCGAGTTAAATTCTAACTGTGTAACCAGTCGAGAATACTCGCACTCTACTTATTAGGTCAGCAAGAGAATACATGGGACATTCGATAGTAACAGTGTTTTGTCAACACCGGCCCGAATTGACTCAGCACATATCTTCCATTGTCGACTCACTTGGCCCAAGCTTCAAACGGGAATTTACTGACCACTTCTTCCCATCAATCTTTCCTGAACTACTACAGCGACTATGAGGCTACATATGACATGTGTTTTCAAAATTTTCAGGTGTTTGGTTTAAAAAAAAACAAAAACAAATATATAGTACTGTATTGTACATAGCACATTTTAGAATAAAGAATTTACTTTTTGCTCTTATATATATTATCCTTGTTACTATATTTTATTTTAAAACAATTGCATGTAATGTATTTACTATATATTTTTTTTAATGACTGGCAATAGTATTTTTTTTTGGGCTGATTTTGATTTTTGTTCATTTTAGAAGGCTATGACTTTTTATTTTTAAGAAAACCAAGTCATAAAAAAAATTGTTTGTTGGGGGGTTTTTTTTTGTACGTTAAATAATGGTATTTGTTTTCACAAAAAAAAAATAGCGTCTGTACATAAGCCGTAAAAGGCTGTAAAATGTAAATAAATTCTCAAGCTACGTTGTATTTTTTATGTTTGTTTTGTTTAAAAAAACAACAAAATCAATTTAGAAGCATAAGTATAAATATTTACGTTTTTTTAATCCTTTTAAAAAAAAATAACATGTATTTGTATTTATTACTATTATTTATAATATTTTAAAATAATATAATATCATAGCCTCCTATGTTCTTTTGGGAGGCCTATGATAATACATATATAAATAAATGAATCATTGTATTACTACAAATTTATTATTATATAAATAGCTACTACATATCAGGTATGAAGAAGAATAGCAATCAACTGAATGTGGCACCCACAGAGGTTGTCGTATATGAACCGAACGATTCGCCTTCATCTGACGCCAAGTTGCTTACGATACCGCCGTCGAGTAATCTGGTGCACGCAGTGAACTCCCGTAGCGCATCTGACGGCAGCGCTACCACGCAGGTATGATGTCTCCTTCTGGAAGAAAGCACACGAGCCAAGGCAAACTGTGATAAAGAGAAACTGTCTCATACTACTTTTCTTTTACGTACCCATCATCGGCTTCTATATCGGGGCGCATTACCTAGCCAAGTTCTTGGCAGTGGAGCAGCCAAAAGCCTGGATGCGACGAGAACCATCTAGAAGGGACATGATCATCCACTATTCTGTCGTCGCAGGATTCAGCGTGTTATTGAGTGCAGTTACCCTCAAAACAATTTTCAAGCACAGAAATACACCGGTTATTCAGAGTAAGCTACCATCATTCACAGCACACATTAGCTTCTGCCTGTTGGAAATACCTCCGCTCATATACGTCACAAACATGGTGACAATTCACTATGGAGTCAAAAACAGCTATATCCGCTTCATTCAAGCATTAGAGCTGGTGATAGTAGGACAAGTATGGGCTGCCCTGAGTAACAGGATGGCGATTATGCATCTGTTACTGGCTAAAGGTATCTGCATTCCAAACTACAAGTTGTTTTTAGTCAAAGCTATCCTAATGTCGTTAATATTTCAAGTGGTGCCTTACATCATTGCTATGACAGTTTCGTTTCCCAAGTACACTGACCTAATCAACTGGTGGATCACTTTGATCGAGATGACCTGGTATACGGTGAAAATGCGTGGGGGGTTCGTAAAGCTATTCGTAGACTATAAAAATGTCGTTCAGATGATGGTTATGCAAGCAGTGATACTGGTTGTATCTATGTGCCTGTTCCAATTTGAGAGACACGGTAGGGCGTTCTACAGATTAAAAGCGTCAATGGTCCTCGTCTGGCAGCTAGTGTTCAAAATGTTTGGAGATCTTTTGTGGAATGAGATTGCACGGTTCTGCGGTACTGACTCAATTTTAATCAACGAGAATACTCTGATCAGTCTGGCATATGATTTGATAGATCCGCGTGGGCGACTTGATTTGCTGATGCAGGACGAAGAACTTTACCCCATATTGTTGGCCACAGCCCGTAGAAGATACATGGACGAAAACTTCAGGTTCATGAAAGATGTTAGGAAGCTTAAGAAAGAATTGGAAGCACAGTTCATCTTGTCGACAAGAAAACAGGAATCGAAAAGTAACGGTGACAATAGCAGTCTTACTTTGGGAGTGCTGGATAACTATATTGTAACAGGCGCGCCTTATCCAGTAAATCTGCCTTCGAGAATTATAGGACCGTTGCGTGCAATGAGAAAAAAAATTGCGGAACAACCAGCTTCAATGTGCCAGGTGTATTGTTGTACGTCTGGTATAACGTCACACTGTCTAGCATTTTCTGGAAGGTTTTGTTTGGTTCCTTTCATTTTGTAAATGTGTGGACATATCATCATAGGGCGCATGACGATGGATAAGAAACGTAATATTCATATTGATATTGAGTGTAATGTGTGAGTTGGGGGGTTACGTTTGGTTCCTTTCATTTTGTAAATGTGTGGACATATCATCATAGGGCGCATGACGATGGATAAGAAACGTAATATTCATATTGATATTGAGTGTAATGTGTGAGTTGGGGGGGGTTACGTTTGGTTCCTTTCAGTTTGTAAATGTGTGGACATATCATCATAGGGCGCATGACGATGGATAAGAAACGTAATATTCATATTGATATTGAGTGTAATGTGTGAGTTGGGGGGTTACGTTTGGTTCCTTTCAGTTTGTAAATGTGAGGACATATCATCATAGCACTCTTGACGATGGATCGAGAAAGTAGTATTTGTAATATTGATGCTTTAAAAGTACTACATATGAGCTGTGAGATTACGTTAAGTTCCTTTCATTTTGTAAATGTGTGGACATTATCATAGGACTCTTGACGATGGATAGAGAAAGTAATATTTATAGTATTGATACTTTAAGTACTACATATGGGCTGTGAGGTTACGTTAAGTTCCTTTCATTTTGTAAATGTGAGGACATATCATCATAGGACTCTTGACGTTGGATAGAGAAAGTAATATTTATAATAATGACTAAGTACTATATATGAGCTGTGGGGTTACGTTAAGTTTCTTTCATTTTGTAAATGTGTGGATACTTTGCGAGCAAGGATGCCAGTTTTCTCCATTGCATTCTCAGCTAGGTGTGGTGACTGGTCCCCACCCACACACGCATATGTGACTGCCTGTAATTACATTTATTGTAAGTCTGCCTACTTATACAGCAACACGAGCGCCCATCGATAGAGCCAGGTCTTATAGATAGACACATTCCCGCACAGTTACTAGCACAGACGTACCCATTTCACAATCCGCAGTTGGGACAGTGAGGTAAAGTTTTGGCCCTACAACCAATGGATGCAACAAAGACGTACTATACAATCACTATTGTACTAAAGCGCCCCTGTCTAGGCCATCGCCAGAGTGCACCGGTTGCGATGTCTGGTATTGAAAGTATACTATCTACAAACCCGAAACGGCCAAAAACGTGAAGTTTTGGGCCAGAATTGCCGTGGATACATTTAGCTTATTTTGTCTCTAGAGTGTAGGTAGTATTTCGTAGATTTGAAAGTGAACATTCCTAGATATCCAACGTATTTCCTCTGAGTTTGCGTAGCGAATATCACCGTATAACACAGGTTTTCAACAATGCTTTTTGATTCCGCATTTAATTTATAGGAGGTCCGCCGATATTTCTCGGCTGTCTAAGTAATGAACTCGAAGCACCACCATACTGTTGTAATAGCTCTGCCATGTACAGTTCAGTTATATGGCAGTTGTATGGCTGTTTAGCCAACTTCGTATCACCCGCAATGACAAGTTATCGTCTACTGATTATCGATACTTTGAGTATTGACGAGAGTCTACATACACTTTATGTGGGAGTGAATCCTATTTTTACCAGCGACGGACCCATAATCCAGGATACAGAGATCTGGCCTCTATATATTCGTGGCGCCAATTTAGTTTAAATAGCATCAGAGCTGTGGTCTAATGAGTGCTCCAAAGCATCCAGTCAACTATAACCTGTCAGATTGCTTTTTAGCGTATAGTATCATCAGCAAGCATATTAAACCCTGTTCGATCTACCGGGTTTCTCAAACACCCCCCCCACCCACAGCCCCATCTGTACATCCAGTACACACACTCGGGCTAGAACACAACTAGCAGATCATTGGGTCAGCTCTGCCCTTACAGATAGTGATGCGTATAGCATAGCTCCCGAAGGCCACCGCCCACAAGCGGCTAAGCCTGTCTAGGCAGTGGACTATGACACTGTCACATCGAGTGCTGTGGTGCTACACTATGCATCTCCGAGTACCAATACTACCAATCTCGCTCCAATCTTGGCCAGTGTTTGGCACGTCGCAGTGGGGAGTGTGTTTTGTGTGTGTGTGTATTGCAGTACTGGCCTCCTACAGCATGCGTGTGCTGCCGTGGGGTGGGTCGATTGCGGCATACAGTGCTGTAGCAGTGCTGTGATAGGCGAATCCCTAATCCCTATCTCCATACTCAACACCAACGATGCTGTGAGGTGTTAAGTGTCTTTAGCTCAAACAGTGCATGTTCCACCTTGATGGGATCCATCCCGATCAAGTATCGCATCTAGTACCTATTACTGAACGTAGTTCATCAAACGCTATCTATTTGTAGTATCTATTTGTAGTAGACACTCAACCGGTGAAACCACCACGTACCTATGTACAGTCCAGCAGTACAATTCATCACAGTTCATGAAACCGGTGATCATTTCGTTATCTGTCCGTAAGAAGACCCCGTTACAGTACAATCCCAACGGAAGGAAGCAAACAAGTGATATGCTGCAGCGATTCGAACGTTCAATTCGCAAATATGACACTCTGTAGCAGCACCACAATCGGTAGCACTACCATGCCCACCACAGGAATAGTCCAAATAGACAGCAGCTGTGCATGAGAAGGAAAGAAAGACTTATTAGTATTTGAACATGAATGTAGTATAAATAGAGAATAACTGTACATCGGTAGTCAAGATATATATATATATATATATATATATATATATATATATATATATATATATATATATATATATATATATATATATATATATATATAAATAAATAAATATATATATAAATACATATACACATATATATACACACATGCATATGTGTGTGTTTATACATACACACACACAGACACACACACGCACACATATATATATATATATATATATGCGCTACAAAACCCATATAACATATACATAAAACATACACATACATACATGCATACATACATACATGCATATGTATGTATATATATATATATATATATATATATATAAAAAATAAACAAAATAAATAAATAGATAAAATGGATAAAATGATAAAAATAGATATAAATATAATATATATATATATATATATATATATATATATATATATATATTATATATATATATATATATATATATATATATATATATATATATATATATATATATATATATATATATATATATATATATATATATATATATATATGTATACATATAAATAAATTTGGGGTGAGATAAAAAAATGAAGTGTATAAAGCGTACGACTATCTTACGACTAGTTTGTCATCTACACGCACGTGATAGACACATTTTACAATAACAAACAAAGAACTCCCTACCTGATACAGCTGTATTA
>LUCW03002214.1:0-12500 GCA_001586965.3 Sphaeroforma sirkka | reverse complement strand
AGTTTTGTGACACGTATGTATGTATGACTATACACATATATCCCGCTCGCCAACTGCGGAGTTTGATGAGCAGATAAACTCTTTTCTTTCATATGTATCTCGGGTGTGTCAATGTGTATCGGAAAACTATGTACGCTATCCGGGTTTTAGGGTTTGGAAACCCTAAACCTTACAAAAACTCTCAAAATCCTAAAAACAGTATATGTCAGTATGGGCAACGTATGAGAGCGCACGGTATCATATCACAGCGTGTCTATCCAACTCAGCATTAGCTGAGCTTGTTTACGTATACTAAATTCTACAGGCCACAAAGTACGTACGAATAGCAGGCATCTAAATTTGAATGTCAATACATAGCGACAGTGTATGGACATCCCATATACGTTACAGTATATACCCATACTATGGTGTACCCTCGGAATACCCATAATCATAGCTACAGTCCAGATAGTCCAATTCCCTACCTACCTGTCGACTCCCTCACATGCAGTGGGTATTTGTACACACACACATATTTATATATTATATACATATATACACATACACATATACATATACATACATACATATATATATACATACATATATATATATATATATATATATATATATATGTAAATAAATATCCAATAATTTAGCAGACCTCTGAATACGTATCTTTAGTTACCTGTTGAATCCCTCACGTTCAGAGGCACACGCAGAACACGGCACACGCGATTCATGGCGTATATAAGATCCAAATTCGACAGCTGTCCATTGAGACCCTCTGCATGTTCAATGATTGTATGGACATGTGAGCATGAAATATATATACACATTTTTATACTGTAGATATGGTAGATAGAGAATTCATATACACACACACACACACACACATATATATATATATATATGCATAATATAAATATATATATATACGAGTATATATAAATATATATATATACATACATACATACATACATATATATATATATATATATATATATATATATATATATATATATATATATATATATATATATATATATATATATATATATATATATATATATATATATATACATACATATACACATACACACACGTACACACACATATATGTACATACATCATCATCACACACACACATATATATATATGTATGTACGTACATACACACACACGTCATCATCATATATAACATATATATATATGCCTATTATATATATAATATATATATATAATATATATATATATATATTATGTATATATATATATTAATATATAATAATAATATTAATATGCATATATATATTTATATATATATGCATGCATGTATGTGTATACATATATATATATATGCATTAATGCATACATATGTGTGTATATATACATATGCACTACATACAATGTCACATCATCATGTAACGCAACACATATATATATGTGTGGCATGATACACAAAATATATATACATATTATATATACATATATACATATTATGTATACAGATATATAGATATATAGATATATAATATATATATATATATATATATATATATATATATATATATATATATATATATATATATATATATATATAATAAATATATATATATAATATATTCATACATACACACACACACACGCACAACAACACGCACACACACATATATATATATATATATGTATATATATAATAATAATAATAATATAATAGTATATATGAAATATACATAATAAAAAATACCATATCTGAGATCCAGCGAGCTTAATTTGTCATTATACAACTCCAATGAAACACTCGCAACGATTAACCCTGCTCGGGCTACAACGGCATCTGCGTTTATCAGCGTGTCTGTTGATGTGGCAGAATGCGCAGGACTGGCGTGGTATTGCTGCAACCATGCCTCCATGCCATGGTAGCCTACAGATGATAAGCATATAGAGTGGTAGGTATAAATAAGCAGATGTATGGGTATATGTATGACTATATTTCTATGTCAGGTTATCCTGGGTGTGATGAGGGGAGAGGGTCAGAGGCACTGGTAGAGTCTTAGGTACAGCCGATTGTTCCGAATGTGTTGTGCGGTTGTTGTTACTGTTGGTATGTGTGGGTGGTTGTGTTCGTAGGCACATTCGTATACTTGGAGACCAACGCTATAGTCACCGTACACTTGTGCGATGTGCCAATATACTAAACACTGAATCCTTAAAAACATATATAGACACACACACACACACACACACACACATATATATATAAACATACATACATACATACATACATACATACATACATATATACATACATATGCATACATACATACATACATACATACATACATACATATATATATACACACACATAAACATAAATACATAAATACATATACATACATACATACATACATACATACATACATACATACATACATACATACATACACACATACACACATACACACACACACACACACACACACACACACACACATACACACACACACACATATATATATATATATATATATATATATATATATATATGTATGTATACTACAAGTATAATACATTACATACTCAACTACATATGATTGTACTCTACTAGTAGTATAGATTCTTTCATACCTTCATCGGAGACCAGCAGGATGATGTCACGCGACAAATACTTCTGGTCTGTATGTGCAGAAAATGTAGAAAAGCGAGCATAATAAAGAAATTAAGTTCGATCCCTTTTTTTTTGAAATACGAATTTTGGAAAGATTGGGTTTCAAATAAACATCTACCCCAAAACAAAGCCCGAATATAGTCCGCTCTGCCTAAATGATCTTATGAATTACTACAATCTACAAAACCAGTCAGCAAACCAAACAATCTGAGAGTATGGTATTGTATTTTTTTCGGTACAAATCAGACATCACTTCAATATATATATATATATATATATATATATATAAATATATAAATATATATATATATAATACGTACAGGGACGTGCGCACTTACATACTTCGAAAGAATACCATCAGTGCCATAGACAGGCTCAATGCATGGTCGTTTCGTTTACCATTGAGTAGACCATACGGCACATTCAGTAGAAGGGCTTCTTTGCCATCTGCTCGCGGAGGTCTAAAAATAGCATACGTGTTCACCCCAGTTACTACCTGTAGCAGGATAGGCCAAGCAAACAATTGGACGACTAATAATAGCACACGAATCTCAACCCGGCTACTGACTGCAATAAGGGGGGCTTCAGAAGGCCTGTTTATAGACCATAATAACTATACCTATTTATAGACAATAATATATTATATCTATTTCTAGACCATAATTTTTTTAATATCTATTTATAGACCATAATTTATTGTACCTATCTCTAGACTTATCATATCTATTTATAGAGAATAATTTATCATATCTAGTTATAGACCATAATTTATCATATCCATTTATAGACTATAATTTATCATATCTAATTATAGACTATAATTTATCCTATCTATTTATAGACCATAATTGATCATATCTAATTATAGACCATAATTTATCAAATATAATTATAGACCATAATTTATCATATCTATTTATAGACCATAATATATTATACCTATTTCTAAACCATAATATATTATACCTACTTCTCATAACATACTATGCCTATTCCTCATACGTGTGGTAGTCAGAACCACAACTCCCAAGAAGACTGTACGACAGGAGGCACGCCCGAATGCACTTTAGACATCCACTGAACTAAGTGTTATCTATGGCACATGACACATGGTTA
The DNA here is from genome assembly GCA_001586965.3 of Sphaeroforma sirkka. Lineage (NCBI taxonomy): Eukaryota > Ichthyosporea > Ichthyophonida > Sphaeroforma > Sphaeroforma sirkka. The sequence goes on along the minus strand of LUCW03002214.1, from coordinate 8,734 downwards.
CAGGCACAGTCGACATACATATACCCATTCCATATGCTAAGACACAGGTTTACGCACATCTACTGAACTAAGTGATATCTATGGCATATGATACATGGTTACAGGCACAGTCCACATACACACACCCATTCCATATGCTAATACACGGGTACACACACATCCACTGAACTAAGTGATATCTATGGCATATGACACATAGTTACAGGCACAGTCCACATACATACACCCATTCCATATGCTATTACACAGGTACACACACGTTCACACAATATATCTGTAGGTACATCCCCTACATACATGTAGATATAGTTTAACAATACACACACACACACTCACCTGCGCGTAAGTGTCACAGCCTGTGACATAGGAGACATTGAAGGTCTGAGTGTACGTGTCAATGTCATATGTCTCCATTGTAGCTCGGAAGTAGTCTACCGGTGGTCTGCAACGCACGCGCACACACAGACACACACGCACAGAATAGAAGAGATTTGTCAAACGCACAGGTATACGGGCAAAGTATATATACACTATGCATATATGGAAAAGTATATATACACTATGCATATATGGCAAAGTATATATACACTATGCATATATGGCAAAGTACATACACACTATGTATATATGGCAAAGTATATACACACTATGTATATATGGCAAAGTACATATACACTATGTATATATGGCGAAGTATATATACACTATGTATATATGGCAAAGTATATATACACTATGTATATATACGATAATGACACTGAGGAGAAAAGTGATAGCTTGGACTGATGTTGAAGTCATGCATGTGTACTTATATAGACTGCATGCAATTGAAACGTTTCAGAAATTGGGACTGGTGCTGAAGAGGCGAAATACAGCTCAAAAGTAATCAGTCTAGTGCCAACTGACAATATGTTTCCAAAAAGTGCTTTTCATTGCATAGTGATGCACAGTCAATTGCACCTCAATTGCTAACAGCAGTGTAGGGCTATTGAGAGAACGAATTAGTATATGGGACGTACTCTGTCTTGCATACAATTAATAGAAATATGAATATACACATACAGACTGTAAACAAATGGGATACTTCAGAAATTGGAATTGGGACTTAAAAAGGCAAAGCATAGCTTAAGATTATTAGGCTTGCAGAAGTGTAGGGGGAATGAGATTAAAAAAAAAATGAGTATTCCGAACGTACATACGAACATACCTACAAACGTAAAAAACTATAATTCATATGAATAAGTCACAATTAGACAAACACTTTGATAGCTCTAGTAGCTTCTAGTAGTATATGATGTACTTAACTAGGTCTGAAGTATCGATACCGACCCAATTATTTTTATACAGGCATCTGATTGGGTCCCTTCAGAATTGGGCAGATAGCAACAAATCAGAGCTAAAACAGTGTAAAACAGTGCACCGGTGCAATACAAAATTCGGATTTATGCTAAAACCGATGGAATCAAGCACGATTTTGTAAATCTTCATATGCATGTGTGTACGTAGATGTACGTATACGCAGTTAGACATGCATGTACACTACATAGCAACTTATACACAAATCTGTGTACAATTCATGAGCCTTCTGGCGTCGCCTATAAATGATAGATGTATGAATACATATATTTACATATCTATACATAGAACCTCTATCGACTATATTATGCTGTCTACTTACATAATAAATTCCACTACTTTCTCATAATTATATATATATATATATACGCACACAGACACAGACACACACACACACACATATATATATATACGCACACAGACACAGGACACGGACATCAATACACACACATGTATATATATATCACACACGCATCATCATCATATTATGTATATATATATATATATACACATACATACATACATACATACATACATATGTATTGCATACATATATGCATATATATATATATATATATATATATATATATATATATATATATATATATATATATATATATATATATATATATATATATATATATATGCATATGCATATGCGTGCATGCATGCTGCATCATCATCACGCACACATATATATATATATATATATATTTTTATACGCAAATATATACACAAATATAGATATGCATATGCATGCACATACACACACACACATATATACCATTATAATATATATATATATATATATATATATATATATATATATATAACACACACACACACACACACACACACACACACACATATACACATATATATATATATATATATATACATATATGTATACATATACATATATATATATACATATATATATATATATATATATATATCAACACTGCATACACCAACACAGTTTGTTGGCACACTCAGAAGCATGCTTACGTGTCCGTGTAGCCCAGCGCATGTTCTGCTATTGACGTCTGCATGTCACTGTAAAGGGACTTGACCGAGGGTGCCTTATCATCTATACCAAAGGATACCTTGGCCTATGGGATGGGGGGCAGATAAGTGCAATAGGTCAATGGATGTATGTGTACGTACAATGCAACCTTACAACCTACAAACATCCCATTTCAATAACCTTGGCCTAAAGGATGGGGGGTTAGAAATGTGCAATAGGTTAATGGGTGTATGTGTACGTACAATGCAACCTTACTACTTGCAATCATCCCATTTGAATTACCTAGGCGAAAAAGGAAAAAGATAAGGGAAGGGGGGAGGGTAGATAAGGATCAACCGGTGTATGTGTACGTACAATGCCTTTACTTCCTGCAAAAATCTCATTTTAATAGTATCTGCTCCGAACAAACGCAATACAATCGCCATACAACTACTACTCGGTTGTATACTATGGTCTTTCGATATAGTTATAGATGGATGTACATGCATGAGCATATCTGGACCAACATAAATATATGAAAGATATACACACGCATATGTATAATAGTACAAATGACTCATATGAACACTCACATCTCAGTAGATACACACGCATATGTATAGTAGCAAACGACTCATGCATAAACGCACATCTCAGTAGACACACACGCATATGTATAGTAGCAAACGACTCATGCATAAACGCACATCTCAGTAGACACACACGCATATGTATAGTAGTACAAACGACGAATGCATACACGCACATCTCAGTAGAAATACATGCATATATATAGTAGTAAAAATGACTCATGCATACACTAACATCTCAGTAGACACACACGCATATGTATAGTAGTAAAAATGACTCATGCATACACTCACATCTCAGTAGAAATACACGCATATGTATAGTAGTACAAACGACTCATGCATACACTCACTTTTCAGTAGAAATACACGCATATGTATAGTAGTACAAACGACTCATGCATACACCCACATCTCAGTAGACACACACGTATATGTATAGTAGTACAAACGACTCATACATACACCCACATCTGAGTAGAAATACACGCATATGTATAGTAGTACAAACGACTCATGCATACATTCACATCTCGTAGATACACACGCATATGTATAGAAGTACAAACCACTCATGTGCACAACCACATCTCGTAGATACACACGCATATGTATAGAAGTACAAACACCCACATCTCAGTAGAAACACACGCATATGTATAGTAGTACAAACGACTCATGCATACACTCGCATCTCAGTAGAAATACACGCATATGTATAGTAGTACAAACGACTCATGCGGACAACCACATCTCAGTAGATACACACGTATATATATAGTAGTACAAACGACTCTTGCATACACTCACATCTCAGTAGAAATACACGCATATGTAAAATAGTACAAACGACTCATGAATACACGCACATCTCAGTAGACACACACGCATGTACAGTAGTGCAAACGACGACTCATGTGCACACCCACATCTCAGTAGAAAAACACGCATATGTATAGGAGTGCAAATGACTCATACATACACCCACATCTGAGTAGAAATACACGCATATATACAGTAGTACAAACGATTTATGCATACACTCACATTACAGTAGACACACACGTATATGTATAGTAGTACAAACGACATATACATACACTCAGATCTCGGTAGATACACACACATATGTATATTGGTACAAACGACTCATACATACACCCACATCGCAGTAGACACACGTATATGTATAGTAGTACAAACGATTCATACATACACCCACATCTGAGTAGAAATACACGCATATGTATAGTAGTACAAACGACTGTTGCATACATTCACATCTCGTAGATACACACGCATATGTATAGAAGTACAAACCATTCATGTGCACACCCACATCTCAGTAGAAACACACGCATATGTATAGTAGTACAAACGACTCATGCATGCATTCACATCTCGTAGATACACACGCATATGTATAGAAGTACAAACCACTCATGTGCACACCCACATCTCAGTAGAAACACACGCATATGTATAGTAGTACAAACGACTATTGTGCAGACCACATCTCAGTAGATACACACGCATATGTATAGTAGTACAAACGACTCATGCATACACGCACATCTCAGTAGACGCACACGTATATGTATAGTAGTACAAACGACTCATGCGCACACGCACATCTCAGTAGAAATATACGCATATGTATAGTAGTACAAAAGCTTCATGCATACATGTACATCTCAGTAGAAATACACGCATATGTATAGTAGTACAAACGACTCATGCGCACAACCACATCTCAGTAGATACACACGTATATATATAGTAGTACAAACGACTCTTGCATACACTCACATCTCAGTAGAAATACACGCATATGTAAAATAGTACAAACGACTCATGTATACACGCACATCTCAGTAGACACACACGCATATGTACAGTAGTGCAAACGACTCATGTGCACACCCACATCTCAGTAGAAATACACGCATATGTATAGGAGTGCAAATGACTCATACATACACCTACATCTGAGTAGAAATACAAGCATATATACAGTAGTACAAACGATTTATGCATACACTCATATTACAGTAGACACACACGTATATGTATAGTAGTACAAACGACTTATACATACACTCACATCTCGGTAGATACACACACATATGTATATTGGTACAAACGACTCATACATACACCCACATCGCAGTAGACACACACGTATATGTATAGTAGTACAAACGACTCATACATACACCCACATCTGAGTAGAAATACACGCATATGTATAGTAGTACAAACGACTCATGTGTGCATTCACATCTCGTAGATACACACGCATATGTGTAGAAGTACAAACCACTCATGTGCACACCCACATCTCAGTAGCAACACACGAATATGTATAGTAGTACAAACGACTATTGTGCAGACCACATCTCAGTAGATACACACGCATATGTATAGTAGTACAAACGATTCATGCATACATTCACATCTCGTAGATACACACGCATATGTATAGAAGTACAAACCACTCATGTGCACACCCACATCTCAGTAGAAACACACGCATATGTATAGTAGAACAAACGACTCATGTGTGCATTCACATCTCAGTAGAAATACACGCATATGTATAGTAGTACAAACGACTCTTGTGCAGACCACATCTCAGTAGAAACACACGCATATGTATAGTAGTACAAACGACTCTTGTGCAGACCACATCTCAGTAGATACACACGCATATGTATAGTAGTAGAGAACGACACACATGCATTCACGCACATCTCAGTAGACACACACGTATATGTATAGTAGTACAAACGACTCATGCGCACACCCACATCTCAGTAGAAACACACGCATATGCATAGTAGTACAAACAACTCATGCATACACTCGCATCTCAGTAGAAATACACGCATATGTAAAATAGTACAAACGACTCAATGTATACACGCACATCTCAGTAGACACACGCATATGTGTAGTAGTACAAACGACTCATGCATACACTCACATCTCGGTAGATATACATGCATATGTATAGTAGTAGTACAAACGACTCATGCATACACCCACATCTCAGTAGAAATACATGCATATGTATAGTCGTACAAATGACTTATGCATACACTCACTTGTCAGTCGACACACACGCATAAGTATAGTAGTACAAACGACTCATGTGGACAGCCACATTTCAGTAGACACACACGCAAATGTGTAGTAGTGCAAACGACCCATGTGCACACCCACATCTCAGTAGAAATACACGCATATGTATAGAAGTACAAACCACTCATGTGCACACCCACATCTCAGTAGAAACACCCGCATATGCATAGTAGTACAAACGACTCATGCATACACTCGCATCTCAGTAGAAATACACGCATATGCAAAATAGTACAAACGACTCATGCATTCACGCACACCTCAGTAGACACACACGCATATGTGTAGTAGTACAAACGACTCATGCATACACTCACATCTCGGTAGATATACACGCATATGTATAGTAGTACAAACGACTCATGCATACACCCACATCTCAGTGGAAATACATGCATATGTATAGTAGTACAAAAGCTTCATGCATACATGTACATCTCAGTAGAAATACACGCATATGTATAGTAGTACAAACGACTCATGTGGACAGCCACATTTCAGTAGACACACGCAAATGTGTAGTAGTACAAACGACTCATGTGCAGACCACATCTCAGTAAGTATACACGCATATATATAGTAGTACAAACGACTCATGCGCACACGCACATCTCAGTAGACACACACGCATATGTATAGAAGTTGCATTCAGTGTACGAGAATACCTACCGCGCCCGGAATCAACGCATTCTCTGAAATGTACTCTCGGCCAATTTTGTGAGGATGTCGCAGCTGAAAGAGCCAAACAATACCCGCAAAATATGCTAACAGCCTGTACCACAGAACGACAAGAATAAGTGAGTATGTTGGATGTTATGCAAACAGCCTGTACCACAGAACGACAAGTAGAAGTGAGTATGTGGTATGTATGTGCTAACAGCTTGTACCACAGAACGACAAGTATAAGTAAGTATGTGGTATGTATATGCTAACAGCCTGTACCACAGAACGAGAAGTAGAAGTGAGTATGTGGTACGTATATGCTAACAGCCTGTACCACAGAACGAGAAGTAGAAGTGAGTATGTGGTATGTATATGCTCACAGCCTATACCACAGAACGAGAAGTAGAAGTGAGTATGTGGTATGTATATGTTAACAGCCTGTTTCACAGAACGACAAGTATAAGTGAATATGTGGTATGTATATGTTAACAGCCTGTTTCACAGAACGACAAGTATAAGCAAAATGTGGGTATGTATATGCTAACAGCCTGTACCACAGAACGAGAAGTAGAAGTGAGTATGTGGTATGTATATGCTGACAGCCTATACCACAGAACGAGAAGTAGAAGTGAGTATGTGGTATGTATATGCTCACAGCCTATACCACAGAACGAGAAGTAGAAGTGAGTATGTGGTATGTATATGCTAACAGCTTATACCACAGAACGAGAAGTAGAAGTGAGTATGTGGTATGTATATGTTAACAGCCTATACCACAGAACGACAAGTATAAGTAAATATGTGGTATGTATATGCTAACAGCCTGTACCACAGAACGAGAAGTAGAAGTGAGTATGTGGTATGTATATGCTGACAGCCCATACCACAGAACGAGAAGCAGAAGTGAGTATGTGGTATGTATATGCCAACAGCCTGTACCACACAAAACGACAAGTATAGGTGAGCATATGGTATGTATATTCCAACAGCCTGTACCACAGAACGAGAAGTAGAAGTGAGTATGTGGTATGTATATGCTAACAGCCTATACCACAGAACGAGAAGGGTATGTATATATTATCAGCCTGTTTCACAGAACGACAAGTATAAGAAAGTATGTGGTATGTATATGCTAACAGCCTATACCACAGAACGAGAAGTAGAAGTGAGTATGTGGTATGTATATGCTAACAGCCTGTACCACAGAACGACAAGTATAAGTGAGTATGTGGTATGTATATGTTAACAGCCTGTTTCACAGAACGACAAGTATAAGTAAGCATGTGGCACGTATATGCTAACAGCCTGTACCACAGAACGACAAATATATAAGTGAGTATGTGATATGCATATATCAATCTTTTGCGCATGGGTGTACCTTATATGTATGTATGTATGTGTATTTTATGTATGTATGCATGCATTATGTGTTCTGTATGTATGTGTTAATGTCGTGTATGTCTTTATGTACGTATGAAGGTGTATTTTTTGTGCATGTATGTATGTATTTCTGTAAGTATACCTGCAAACGTACTTCAACTGTATAAGAGTTCATTCTAGTTCAAGTCTGCAATCGAAATTCTACACACACATACACACGCACGCACACGCACACGCACGCACGCACGCACACACATATCATCAATAAAACATATATATGATGAGTATGTTTATATATACATCTATATATATATATAGATATATATATATATATATATATATATATATATATATATATATATATATATATATATATATTATTATATACACACGCACGCACGCACACACGTACGCACAGACACAATGTACACACATAATCATCACATATATATATATATATATACATACATACACATACGCATTTATATACATTATATTCATTCATACAAACATACATACTCATCACATACATACATAATGTACATATATACATACATACACATATAACACATACGTACGTACATAACATAAAACA
>LUCW03002212.1:105000-115917 GCA_001586965.3 Sphaeroforma sirkka | reverse complement strand
TATATGTATATTGTATATTCATTGCAGCAGATTGTGCGCTTATTCTACTTCTCTCGCACTACAGCATGGATGAATATACTGATAGCGATGCATCACAGTCTGATAGTGACGAACCAGAGCTGATATTCGATGAGGATGTTTCGGATGAAGAGGATGACATCGAAAATCCGGCAGATGAAAACGACACGAGGACCCATTTCAAGGTATATATATCTTTATATGGAGGTATACCGATAATGGATAGAAGGATTTTACATAAACTCGGCGGATTGCTCTCTTCACCCGATCGAACTCGCATACATTCACCCATACATTTATTCATACCTATCCACATACACTTGAACACATCCATGCATTGCTCACGCTTGTACCTATGCACACACACACGCATGTGCATATCTTTACTACGCTAAGACGTTTCTGTGACGCGAAGGGCTTTTGCTGTACCTACCCAGATATGACTCCAATCACCCTCTACTGTAGTAGACACATATCATGCATGCACATATGTTTTCATGCACAGTCTTTTACACATCGCATTTCGGTTCATATGCCCCTTGGCTCTCGCGTATATTCGCATGTGTATATATACATACAAGAATAACATACGTATATCTATAGCACAACAAGCGTAACCGCTACGCAAAGGGCTTCTGCAGCACACAACTAACGGTGACTTCATCTCCCCCCCCACACACACCCCACCCCCAATCTTCGGGCCAGCTTGATGCTGTAGTACACACGATATCGATATATTACATGCATGTATTCTCGTACACTGCCAACATACTCCACACTTTACTATATACACGTGTTTTATAGCACTGATATATACACACTCATTTACACTGCTACTAGCGGGGTTGCTGCGGATAAGGCTTCTGCCGCACATGGCCAGCGGAGACTTTGTATAGCCTTCCCATCTACGCGAAGCTGCACTCGTCCTATAGCCATATATGTCCACATCCCTACCTAGACACACCCCGCGTATTCACACAGCCCCATGCATACTGCTCACTTCGTCCCACACACACACACACACATATATATATATACATGTACTGAGAGATATATACATCGTTTCTCCTTCCCCCGTGGGCCAGGCGTGGCTGCTGCGCAAAGGGCTTCTGCCGCACATGGCCAGCGATGACCTCATCCGGCCGTCGCACCTGCACGACGCTGTCGTGGACACATACCTGCGCGAGCGAGCGACGATGTGGATCAACGACGCCCACTCGGCTGCGTGTGAAGCCACCACCAACCCACAGGATGACTCACCACTGGACGGGACTACCCCGGCCCTGCTGACGTACCATGTGGTCAATGGCTGGTTGGGCGCCATCATCGACTTCGCACGGTCTCTGCGCTTGCCGGGGCCTGATTTGGAATATCCGATATGCAAGGCGTTTGTTAACGAGTATCCCAGGTAGGCTGTGTCGTGTTTTATCTGTGGCCTGAGTGTCCCGACTGTGCACGCTGACTTGCCTGTGTGGGTTTGCTATGTTTTAATGAAATGTTCACTGAGGAGACTGTACCCGCTCTGCTCACGCACCCGGTGGTGCAGGGCTGATTGGGTCCGATTGTCTATGTCGCATCGGTCCTGGAGGTTGCCGGAACAGGTACATGTTTGTCCCAAGTTATCTGTATGTCAATACGCAACCGTAATCCCGTGCCCTTGATCAGAGACGCCGATGAGGAGCCCGATGAAAGGCCGTTTGATGCTGATTTGGGGTTATATCCCGATTTCATTGAAGATCAAGTTTTGGATGCAAGCTCCGGGCACAGACACGTGAATGGGAATGGGACGGTGCACGAGAGTAACGGACGTTGCCATGGCAACGGTGAAGAGGAGGAGAAGGAGGATGAAGATACAGACGATCGCGAATTGAGGAGCGAGCACGACAGACGCGTACATGGGCGCATGATGCACAGACTCTATCGCCACGCCCAAGATGGTATGTTGGTTAATGTATTATAATATATATATGTATGTATGTATGTATGTATGTATATATATATATACATGTATACAATGTTGGTTAATGTATTATAATATATATATGTATGTATATATGTATGTATGTATATATATATATGTACATGTATATATATATATATATATATATATATATGTGTGTGTGTGTGTGTGTGTGTGTGTGTGTGCATATATATATATATATATATATAAATAGTCCCTCTATCTATATTAGTGCTCTCGACTGTCATTTACACTCTTATGCCCACACCCTTGTAAATTGGTTAGTAGAGATGCGTCCATTATTTCTCTTTTCTTATCGTATTTCTTTGATTCCTTTTGCAGTGCGGCATACATGGCTGTATTCAATCGCCTTTAAAATCGCTAGCAAAGCTCAGAACTTGCGTGAACTGAGATGGGGCGACCTCTGCTTCAAGTCGTACGATATAGGTAACCAGTTTAAGTATACTTGCAAGGGCTGGGTAGGTATTCGTTTGTGCCATAGTATGCTCCCGATTTTGCTCTCTAGTGGGCTTTGCGGCAGTCCGCTCTAGATTATTATTTAGGGTTTTGGGGTCAGGTATATACTCGAGTGAGCTTGTGATGGTGTTTGTTACGACTACAGAGTTTCGACTGCCAGCTGTTGTGGTATTTTCGTTCCGTCTGTGTGCTTGCTGATGTTCATTGGGTTTTAGGGTTTACTCAGCCTACCCTTAAGGTCTGAGCTTGTGCTGTGTCTCGTGCCATTGCCATTTCTGCTACACTTATTATCTTTCTACCATGGGAGTACACCGCTGCTAGCTCAACTACGTTTAGAGCCAATTCTCTTACATTGATATCATTGATATCACATACTACGTTCAGAGCCAATTCTCTTACATTGATGTCACATACTACGTTTAAAGCCAATTCTCTTACATTGATATCATTGATATTACATACTACGTTTAGAGCAAATTATCTTACATTGATATCACATACTACGTTCAGAGCCAATTCTCTTACATTGATATCACATACTACGTTTAGAGTCAATTCTTTTACATTGATATCACATACTACGTTTAGAGTCAATTCTCTTACATTGATATCACATACTATGTTTAGAGCCAATTCTCATACATTGATACTCGGCTATCTGATATGGTACGTTTACTAGTACGCCGTGATTAAATAGTCTGCTATCATACCCACTGATCCTATCCTCCGACCACACGGGGTGCTGCAGGATTGCTATCACCCAGACAGCTACCATCACCACCACAACTGACTGCCAGAATACGATACGATTCCTATCTCAATGTGACTGGTGCTCTAATGCCTATGCACCCCTCCACTTGCTCTACCCATACGTATTCACACACAGGTACCGCCAGTCGACAGCAGAGTCTGGATTGTCTAGGAGTCTTGTACAATCAGGGCGAGCTGAATACGGTATGGGTCCTGAGGAATACGTATTGATTAAAAAACCCGACAAGCCCTTAGCCCTAAACCCTGCAGTATACCCTAATATGGATCTGATGTCGATCCCCCATTCTATTTTTTAAACCCTATGTTAACCCCTAAACCAATATTTTCCACCCACCCCCCCCCGCTCCCCATATATATATCCTAACACCACAGGATGGCAAACAAGAATACGCGGGATGTTTCAGAGACCAGAACGTACTCATATGCTCGTGGGCAGCTCTGTCGCTAGTTTTCTTCCAGCGATTTGTGATGGAGAGCCCGTAAGTATTTTCGTGTACAGTTGGTCGCAATCCGCACTACACAATTATATACATTTGCATTGTTATATTATTGTATTACTATATTATATTTTTGTATTGTTATATTATGTTATATCATTATATATTACTATATATTGTTGCATACTGTTTTATATATATATATATATGTGTGTGTGTGTGGTGGCAGTTAATTATATGACTCCATCAGCACCTTATGAGAAATCAAAGTTTTTGGGTTCCGGGGGGAGTATGGTCGTAAGGCTGAAACTGTGTGTGTGTGTGGGAGTTTATGTGTATGCAAGTATCGCGTATATCTTGATTCCGGACGTCTCATTTCTTGGAAGCAGTTTCACACAGTAACGACGGTACCACTTACACACACATATGTGGCGGTTCTAATCTGTTAGAGACATGGTGTATGCCTTTTTAAATAGACCAACATACATACCAATTTATTTGTGATAGTGATAGAGTGGACCTGACAGACCAGTCGTGGCTGGATGTGCTGTCAGTGTGTGATAACACCATAGGCTACACATGTCTTACAATGATTATTACACGGACACGCACGTGTGTACATGCGCATGATAGTATATGTATATATATATATACAGTTGGATTTTTAATAGTATCTAAGACATACATAATATATAATTTGGTTCTGATTGGCTCAGGGACGGCGTGGACCTGACCGATAAGTCCTGGCTAGATGAGCTGCTTGTGCCCAATACCACACAGGATGATGTGGTCGACTACCACAACGCTATCACCTGTGAGGAACACGGCAGGATAATCAGGGAGAACGCAAAGGGCATCGGCGACACTATCCCGTCGGATTATGAGAATATTGACTACATGTACAGGTGTGTACAGTTCAGCTGTAGTTTGCCTACTGATTATATGAACTGGGGCTTTTGGGTAGTGATGATACTCATGGGTACGTATTCCTATAGTGTTGGTGCACGTATAGGTGTACTCTGTAAATTGGCTATACGTTCTGGCACACCCTATATTAATCAACACAAAATTTCGGTACTTTCCCATACTACACAAACAGAGACGCTGTAGTGCCTACGGCCGGCGACTGGGAGAAGGATGTGCTGCGAGAGCACTACGTAGCACTCCCCACCGATGAGATGTCCAACTGTGCCGGGTGGCCAGAAGGGCATCTGCATGAGATTTTTTTACCGAGATACGACCGTAGTAAGGTATGAGTGGTCTAAGGACGTGGGCCGTGTGGGATGGGTGGCTTGCACAGAGAAAATATGTGGGTTATATGTAGCATGCGTGAACATATCCTATATATATATATATGTGTGTGTGTGTGAGTAAATGTATATGTATATGTATACGTATATGTATATGTATATATATAAGCGATGTGTGTCAAGTACGAATTGCACAATTATAGTGGTACATATACACTGGAATTCTTCTGATTTGCGTAGGCTTCACATAGCTTGCATGCGATAGATCGTAGTAACGCATAGGCCGTAGACATAGGCGTTTAGTGAGTGTGTGTTGGACAGATACAGTAGACGAAGACAATGCACCTATGAAACCTTAGAACCCTAAACCCTAATGTCTAGAACCCTAAACCCCTATATATCTTAGAACCCTACACCTCCTATATGTCTTAAACCCTACACCTCCTATATGTCTTAAACACTACACCTCCTATATGTCTTAAACCCTACACCTTCTATATGTCTTAAACCCTAAGCCCTATGTCTTAGAACCCTAAACTTCTATATCTCTGCCTTCTCAACATCGTTGTATCGTACTCTTCTGCTCTGCAGGTGGACATGCCTGTGACACTACGCATCAAGTTCCACGACATGTTCTCCTTTGCGGACACATACATTGCACTGCAAGAGTGTGAGGCGCGTGTAGATGTGAAGACGCTGAGCTTCGCTCGTTTGTGCCAACGTATGCGCGAGACGCTGCCTGAAGACGCGCCGGCTCTGTGGAAGGCCTATCCCAGTATGTGTGTGTCTATTGTGCAGATTTTGATGTCGACATCAATACATTATGTATGCAAACGCATAACATACGCATATGTATATGCATATATATATATATATATATATATATATGCATACACATATATATATATATGCGTGCGTGTGCATGATGCGTGTGTGTGCGGTTGATGTGTGCATTGTTGGTGCGTGATGTTGCATTGTTTGATGTTATGTTACATGATGCATATATTTTTATGCATATATTATATGCATTATTATATATATATATATTATATATATATATATATTATATATATATGTATATTATGTATATATATACATGTATATATATATTATTATATATTATTATTATATATTATATATATATAACTATATTATAACATATATATATATATATATATATTATATATATATATATGCTATTATATATATATATATATATGCTATATATATATATATATATATATATTATATATATATATATATATATATATATATATATATATATATATATATGTATATATATATATATATCTTATGTATGTATGCGCATGTACGTACCGTGCACGCATGTGTATGTTTGTACGTATATGTATATATATGTACGCACTTGTGTGTACGTTTGTGTATGTTTGTATGTATATATGTATATATGTATGTAGATGCGCCAGTGTGTAGGGTGTATGTATTGATGTTAATCGGAAGTATCAAATATCACGGCGTGTATACGAATACGCCTACTTAGGTTTTTTTCTTCCATTTCGCTTGTCTGTGTCAGTATTAGCTCGGAATTCTGCCTGAATTAGCACCAGCATTTTAAAATGCATATCGTAGTGCGTTGCTGTCGATGATTCAGTTTGTGTGCATGGGAACCCAAGCTTTTACGTACTACCCATACCCTGCAGAATGGTATATCGACATTAGTCATCTGATTGTATGTCGAACAAACCTGTACATTCACAACTCCGCAGATTTGTCGATCTGGAAGCATGAACCCTTCTCATCCAGTGATTGGCAGGAGTGGGTGGGGACTCAGGCGCGCAACTGTCGCAGAAGCCATGACAGATACCTTCGCGATACGCTGGTATGTATTAATAGCGGCGTGGTATGATTTGTGTATATAAATAATGTGTACTTTATGTATGTGTACACATTTGTGGGATAGGTATACATATTTGTACAAATAAATATATGATATGTAGAAATATATTCATATTAATATACTATACGTATGAATTTATACAAATAAATATGTGATACGTATACATATTTGTACAAATAAATATATGATAGGTAGAAATATTTACATATTGATATACGATACGCATAAATGTATACAAATAAATATGTGATACGTATAAACATGTACAAATATACAAATATATACAAAGAAATATATGATTCGAACAAATATATACAAAATTATATATGATGCGTACAAACATAAACAACTAAATACGTCTTTTATGCATGTGCACACAGTTGTGAAATACGTGTCAAGCTCGTTCCATCTATCAAATGGAATTTCATTGATTTTCGCTGTCCAACAGTAGAATCAAGAAACGAACCCGCCAGCAACTTAAACCCCTTAGCCGGTCAGTTCCACCGTCATCATCATATGACGAGTCTCTAAACTTGGTTTATAGCGATCAACTAACCAAGTGTACACCCCCGCCCCAACCCCACAGCACATCCGCCCAGAAATGGACGAGATGCGTGCCCTACAGAGGAGTACGGAGCATCTGTTTGTGCGTGCACTGGATCGCATGGAAGGCAATTACACCCAACGCCTCACAGACACCCTGCGGGAAACCACCACGGCCTTCCGTGGGGAGATCAGTGAACTTCGGGCTGCGTTGAGGCGGTTAGGGCAAAGTAGCAGCCCTGCACGCAGGGATGGGGACCCGCCCAGCAGCCATATACACGCCTATAATACACACGCACACGGGTATGAGGACAACCACAACCACAACCACAATCAAGATCAAGGTCAAGGTATGCCTATTCAGGGCAACCAGCACCAGGGCTCGGGTGCATGGATGTTTGCGCATGAGGGCGAGTCGAGCAACAACATCACGAACGGTATAGGCATGGACGTGTTTGCGGGTGCGGGGGGTGCGGCTAGATTGTCTACCGACAATCTGCTGAGTTTCAATAGTAATGGGAATACGAACAACTTAGATATGTACACAAACATAGGCGCGGACCCCCTGGATTTCGGGACTGACAGTCATACAAACACAACCACAGCGCACACAAACACGGCCGACACAGACGAGTTTGGGTTGAACCTGAACACAAATATTAGAGTATATCGACGTGCTACTGTAGATGCAGGCACGCAAACGAATGATACAGACGCCCAGAGCAATGCGGGTGAAACGGGCAAAGGCATAGACAATGATGTGCAAACACACACGGACACACATACACAGACACCCGACATACATACACAGACACCCGACATACACACAGAGACACCCGACTTACACGCACAGTCGCCGGACGCAGAGGTCGAGCCCTGGCCCTCAGGCACCGCGGAGTCGGGCACCGAGGACATGCCAGAGACGATTGAGTACATTCCGCCGGAACTCCCGAGCTCTCCGGAGTTCAACGCGGAGCTGATGAGCTCTCCGTTGCCCGCTCCGTCATCTCTGATGCTGCAGCCACCAATAGATCCCCGCTATATGGCAACACTCAGCGAGCCTGTGCCGTATGGGAGTGTTGGGAGTGCGTCCGGTATCTCCTTAGATAGTGCGCCGAAGGATCCGGATGGAGATGAGCACGGTGATGCTTACAGCGACGGTGTGGGGGAGGATGCAAGCATAAGCATGGATGTGGATGCACCCGAACCCTACGAAGGGGAACCCAATGCCACTGAGATGGTCGACAGCAGACCAAAGCCCAGCCAGGAAAGGCACACCCGTCGGTCGAAGCGACAGGAGGGTGCGCGGGCTAATGGAGACGCAGCAATCAACGGACACGCACCGACCAAGAGCACGAACGGGTGTAGTGGCGGACTGGCCTTGGAAATGCCTGGCGCGGTGAAGGGAGTCAATGCGAAGAAGTTCGGTACCACTACGCTGCGGATCGTACACTCCGGCAAGCGGCGGCTGAGGGAGCACAGTCACAGAGGTGTGGCACCGACAGCCAACACACGCAAGAAGCGCCGGACGGATAAGGTCAGAGACCCCGGTGACCAGAATGGGGTGGAGTTGGAGAGCGAGTTGGATGGAGACGCCGGACCCCCCACGCCCGTGGTGGCTGGTACCAAGACACACAAGAAGAAGCAGAAGAACGACAACCTACTGGTGAAAAATCACAAGTCCAATTTCAGAGCCATTCTGCGCTACACCTCCACGATGGAGGCGCAGCTGGCCCACCGGCTCGATGAGATGACTGAGAAGAATGTCAAGCGGTACTCTCGGTATAAGGCCACTTTTGAGTTTGTCAAGACTGTCGCTCACGTGCACCACGCCTACGTACATCAGATATCGGTCGAGGATGCAGAGATAAAGGCGGCGGCTAATGAAGACGAGAGGGGGGCTATGGAAAGGGCCGTGGTAAAGCATATGAATAGCATGGAGGGTAAGGAGATCGACGGGGTCAGGCAGACAGCTCTGCTGATTATGGACCGGGTACTCGGGTGCGCCACGGTGGAGGATGCGGAATCTCGGTATCTGTCCGTCATGGCAGAGCTTCTGCCTTAAGAATAAGCAGAATGGGCAATATGACGTTGATGGCGGGCTCGATAATAGTCCCTACAGCTATGCATCTGATTTCGATTAAACATTTGAATGCAATAGTGGGTCTGATGATCAACGCGGTCAGGTAGACGGCACTGCGATTCTAGACCGGGTGTCCGGGTGCGCCAAAGTGGATGATGCGGAAGCTTAGTAAATGTCCGTCACGGGACAGCCCCTGCCTTAAGAAGCAGAACGGGCAATGTGGTACTGATGGCGTGTTCGATTATAGGTCGTACAACTATGAACCGGATTTCGATTGAACATTTGAACGCAATGGTGGGTGGTCAGGCAGAAAGCTCTGCTGATTATGGACCGAGTGCTCGAGTGCACCAAGGTGGCGGATGCGAAAGCTCGGTATATGTCCGGTATAGGTCAGCTCCGGCCTAATATATGAGCAGAACGGGCCATGTGATGTTTCTGACATGCTTGATAATAGATATGCTTTCATAGTGGTACATGAAGGCATATGAAGAACAATACCAATGTCATCGGTAAATGGATGACCGCTCCTAATCAAATATACAGAAGGTTGTCTCTTGGCACATGGTAAGTGCACCGGCTGCACATACCGAGGCGTGCTAGGGCTAGACCCTTAGTACACGTCACACACAGCAGCTCGACACAACAATGGAGCTATATACAATCGCAAAGCACGGCTGTATACGATAGTATGGCATTGCACCATATTAAGGCTATATACTAATATAGCTATACCTATTAGCCCAACTATAACTTATAATGAAGCTATATTCAAAAGCAAAGCACGGCTGTATACGATAGTATGGCGATGTACCATATGAAGGCTAGATATTCATAAAGCCATACTCAATTGCCCAGCTAGACTTATAGTGAAGCTATATACAAAAGCTATGCACGGCTGTATACGATAGTATGGCGATGCACCATATTAGGGCTATATACAAAAGCAATGCACGGCTGTATACTATAGTATGGCGATGCACCATGTGAAGGCTATATTCTAAAAGCTATATCCAATAGCCCAGCTATAACTTAAAAGTGAAGCTATATACAGAAGCAAAGCACTTTATACACGATAGTATGGCGATGCATCATATGAAGGCTATATAATACTATAGTTATACCCAATAGCCCAGCTATAACTTAAAGTGAAGCTATATACAAAAGCAAAGCACGGCTGTATACGATAGTATGGCGATGTACCATATGAAGGCTAGATATTAATAAAGCCATACTCAATAGCCCAGCTATACTTATAGTGAAGCTATATACAAAAGCTATGCACGGCTGTATACGATAGTATGGCGATGCACCATATTAGGGCTATATACAAAAGCAATGCACTGCCATAAACGATAGTATGGCGATACATCATATGAAGGCTATATAATACTAAAGTTATACCCAATAGCCCAGCTATAACTTAAAAAGTGAAGCTATATAAAAAAAAGCAAAGCACGGCTGTATACGATAGTATGGCGATGCACCACATGAAGGTTATA
>LUCW03002212.1:97500-102500 GCA_001586965.3 Sphaeroforma sirkka | reverse complement strand
GGGCATCGTATTCCCCCTATACCGTCTGCCCCATCCAATCGCGCCTGCAACCACCATATCCCCGTGTCGCATATTAGCGGGTCACAAGATTATATATACACATGTCTACACATGCGCATACCATACCATACAACACTCGGCCGTAACCCTCTCAGACATTGTGGGCCCGTATGTACCCCCATTGACATGTGTGGGTTGTACACATGTCTACACACATTCGCATACCATACCATACCATACAACACTCGGCCACACTCCTCTCAGGCAGTGTGAGTCCCGTATGTTCCCCCATTAACATGTGTGGGCAGTTGGTGCTGTTCATCATCCTCTTCATCGTCGTACCACTCCTTGACGGTCTCTCCGTTCAACCGTGCGTGCAGGCGCCATATCTCAGTGTTCCAGTCCGAGAAGTAGAAGGCCACGGCCACCAAAATACCGCACTGCACACCTGCGCCAATGGACATGCCTTTGTACAGCCCCTGCAGATCATCCTCGAACTGTACAAGTAGTAAGTAGGAGTCAAGAGTGAGCTGTGTTCGAAGTAGTGAAGGTATAGAGTTTAGGAGTGCTGGGCTATTAGGTACAGCCATTGACGCTTGCCATTTAGCTGTAAAAGTAGTAGGTAGGAGTCAAGTTTAAGTGGTGAGCGCGAAGTAGTGAGGGTATAAGGTTTAGGGTTTACGAGTGCTGGGCTATTAGGTACAGCCATTGACGCTTGCCATTTAGCTGTGAAAGTAGTAGGTAGGAGTCAAGTTTAAGTAGTGAGGGCGAAGTAGTGAGGGTATAGGGTTCAGGGTTTACGAGTGCTGGGCTATTAGATACAGCCATTGACGCTTGCCATTTAGCTGTGAAAGTAGTAGGTAGGAGTCAAGTTCAAGTAGTGAGGGCGAATTAGTGAGATTATAGAGTTTAGCGTTTACGAGTGCTGGGCTATTAGATACAGCCATGACGCTTGCCATTTAGCTGTGAAAGTAGTAGGTATGAGTCAGGAATCAGTTGTTAGGTTAAAATCCATGAACAACGCATTGGCAGCCATTTGGTCGCCTAAGCCTGATAGCAAGTCCTTGCACTGCTACTAAAGCTTGCCATCGAGCCGTATCAGAGGTATGCATATGCGGGCAATTGAGTAAGAAATATCAATAGACGGTTCGGCAAGCATTCAGTCACGCCTGTGCCTGTCTATCGATAAGCCGGATGTTATCCAGCTCATACAGAAGAAATGGACAGGAAGTCCCGGTGAACCTCAAGCCTGGTAGACTAGACACCTTTGCATGTAGGCATAGCTGTATACTGTCTATCCATAAACGCCTCTCCCTTCACCCCCAGCCACTCACCTTAAACGCGAACAACAGAGCCAGCGGCATGCCCAGGATATAGTTGCACACCACGTTCAGCAGGAAGGTGATCTGCTGCCGATGGAACGTTCGCAGTACATTGCGGCAGCTGGTCAAAAGCGCATCGACACACAGATACACGTTCATGTACAGGATAGCCTCTGTAGATATGACAATGGTAGACGAGTCGACCGTAAACAGCCGGGGGGCTTGGTACCGTAGTAGGTAGAGCGCTAGGCAGTACAGTGCTTCGAAGAGCAGGATAGTCAGCGAAGACACTACAGCTGCCCGCTGGCAATCGCTGGGCACGGCTTTGCGCATGAAGGTGTCGATCCGTTGCGTGCTGGCCACGCTGATGGCCTGTGGACAGATTAGAAGGATATTTATATACTTGGGAGGCATAGACATATGTGTGTGTGTTGGGAGGATGTTTATATACTTAGATGCATGTACATGTGTGTGTTGGGATATAGACAGAAATAAAAGGAAATTTATATACTTAGAGGCATCGACATATGTGTGTGTGTGTTCGGTTATGGACAGATAGGAGGATATTTATACACTTAGAGACATAGACATATGTGTGTGTTGGGTTATACACGGATATAGAAGGATATTTATATACTTAGAGACATAGACATATGTGTGTGTTGGGTTATACACGGAGATAGAAGGATATTTATATACTTGGATGCATATACATGTGTGTGTGTGTGTTGGGTTATGGACAGAGCTAGAAAAATATTTATATACTTAGAGGCATACACATGTGTGTGTATTGGGTTATGGACAGAGGTAGGAGGATATTTATATACTTAATATACATGTGTGAGTGTGTGTTGGGTTATGACAGAGATAGAAAGATATTTATATACTTAGATGCACATACATGTGTGTGTGTGTTGAGTTATGGACAGAGATAGAAGGATGTTTATATACTTAGATGCATAGACATATATGTGTGTGTGTTGGGTTATGGACAGATAGGAGAATATTTATATACTTAGAGGCATAGACATGAGTGAGTGTGTTAGGTTATACACGTAGATAGAAGGATATTTATATACTTGGATGCATATACATATGTGTGTGTGTGTTGGGTTATGGACAGAGATAGAAGGATATTTATATACTTAAAGGCATAGGCATATGTGTGTGTGTTGGGAGAAGGTTTATATCTTAGATGCTTATACATGTGTGTGTGTGTTGGGTGATGAACATACTATCGGCCTGTGGACAGAAGCAGAACGATTCTAGACATATATGCATTTGTGTGTGTGATCTGTGTGTGTCTGTGTGTGTCTGTGTAGGACTACTTATGTGGGTGAGTGAGTGTATTTACACTTACACCACATCCTCGCACAGCTAGTCCGCTTGCCTTATAATAATAATCAATGTACGGTTTGAACCTATGGATATAGCTCTCATCTGTATCTGGCACAACAATAGAAAGCTGCGTATAGCTGCCGATTTAGGGTTTTGAAGGTTTAGGGTCAAGGGTTTTCACCCTGGCGTCGTACTATCACGAACTGCCAGGCTGGTGGTAAGAGTTAAATTTGCAATGTGCTATTGATGGTTTGGATGATGCTGGAAATGAACCGGAGCAGTCTCGAACAATTCATACGATATCTGTCACATATACACATACATATACTACTAACTAATCGCTTTATCACAAACTCAAACTCGTATGTACCCTTGCATATGCATAGCCTGATAGTCTGACCTGTATCTGTATATCTGTCTGAAGACGATGGGTTGTACGGTATTACACCTTCCATTGCACACAAATTCCAAATAATTTATCGTGGAATATAAAGGCAACCGCATGAACACCTAAACACGGGACTGTCCTCGAGTATAAATCTCGGTACACAAATCACCAACTAAAGAACGCAAAAATAAGATAACGTATACCTATCAATCTGGTGCAAATTCAACCGATCATCACGTTAAAAAGGATCAACACGACATGAAACGTTTAGACTTACAAATGGAAGTAGAGATCCGAAGGACAGGAACTGTACGAGAATACCAGCCACAGCCAGCTGCCGCGAGTCCATGCAGCCAGCCTATTCGACAAAGAGAGCAAGAATCTCATTGGTCAATTGTCAAAAAGTTTTTGGGAGTGGCGGCCTTGGTCAGGGGAACACCACTCATGATATGATGGCGCAATTCAGAATAAGGGCCAGAAACAAATATCGAACTTATCGTTTGTAATTGTCGAAATTGGGTTTATAAATATAAATATAAATACATATATATATAAATAATACAATATATTGTGTGTGCGTGCGTGTGTGTGTGTGTGTGTATGTATGTATATATATCACTTATATACATGTATATATTACTTGACGATTGTAGCGGTTTGACTGCATGCAAACGCACAATAGACCTCTAGCCCATTGCACCTCAGCTGTGAACACATCGCTACAAACACTTTAAAAGCAGCGTGCAGCGTGCGACTCCAGCAGCGACAGGTGATGGCATAAGAGAGATGTCAGAACTAATAAATTGTGAGTATATTCGTACCACTACAACAAAGAGCTCCATCAGTCACAGTTACAAGGCCATGATCATCACACACAGCCCTGACAGTCATAGATGGTTCTAGTCTAAACGAACATATCAGCTACACATCGACTACTTAAAAATTTAGGCCTATGCGGTTATGTGTATACAAACATATGTGTATATATATTTATACATACCACGACAACGATAAGCTCCACAGGCCATAGTTCCGTGACCATGACCATCAGACACGAGCCAGACAGCCACAGATGAGTGCTCCATTCGTAGAAGGCTTCGTGCGACCAACCGGTCCAGTTTGCTTTGAACCATCCCTTCACAACCAGATACATGCCGGCCCACACAGCCATCATCCACCACATGCCGGCACGCGTTATGGCTACACCCACGTAGCCCATGCCCAGGCTGTTGCTGGTGATCTGATCAAGGTAAAGTAGGTGGTCAAAGTATGGGAAAAAAGAGACGCGCAGTTTTAGTATATGCGGTCGTGCAGGGATGAAGAGTGTATGTAAGGATGATTAATAATGGGTCACATTCTCTTAGTTTAGTGCACGCCTATTCGCATACTACCAACTTAAGACAGATTGCTGACAATTATATATTGGAATATGGGAGTAATGAAGTGAGAGACCTCTTCCCCCCTTTTTCCTTGATATAAATTAATATAAATTTTATATACAATGAGGGTGCAGTACGTAAACGGCTTAGTAGAAGCCTGTAAGTGGAGTAGGTTAATTAAAGGATAAGGTAAGAAATGAGGCGGATAGGCAGCTGACCGAGGGTATATACTATCGAGGGATTGCCTGCGTGTATCATTGGTATCCAGTAAAATATAAATAGCTGATTAAGTGCCTCCCCCATTATATATATATATATATATATATATATTCTGCATTTGCATACATATATTCCATGTAAATGAAAATAAACACACCTGTCATCTCACCTCCTACCTATCACAATCGCACATCGTGCCGCACATTGAAACATTTTGGAAATGAGCTGTTTTCTCATTCGTTATTCTCGCCGATATTGTTCATACGGGTATATATAGGTGTATACATATACATACATACTACATAATATTCACTATATCGCCACATGTGAGGAGCTCTTACCAGAAACCAGCCC
>LUCW03002212.1:87500-92500 GCA_001586965.3 Sphaeroforma sirkka | reverse complement strand
TACTTGCATTGCGAGCTCTCATCCCCGGCGCAGCCCCGGTCGATGTGCTGCTTAACAGATTACTGTCGGACGACTTCTTGCCCATCAGCGCCGGTCGGTTCGCACTGAGTGACTGAGACGTCACGGTACTGCCCAGCCCACTGCCAGGGCCGGAGGTGCCGTTGTTCGGTGATGTATTGGTCTTGGCCACGGCCGCTTCACTGGTCGCCACTGATGTGTTCTTCCCGTCAGAGGTATCTGTATTGCTGGACTCGCCACTCGGTTTGTTGCCGATGATATTTGCACCGCCACTCATGGGTTTGTTCGTGATAACGTTCCCTCCTGCTGGACTGTTGCCGATGATGTTACCACCTGCGGTTTTATTGCCTATGACATCAGCACCGCCACTCATGAGTTTGTTCCCACCTGCTGGACTGTTGCCGATGATATTACCACCTGCGGGTTTGTTGCCTATGATATTAGCACCACCACTCATGAGTTTGTTCGTGATGACGTTTCCACCTGCTGGACTGTTGCCGATGATGTTACCACCTCCTGGTTTATTACTGATAATATTAACGCCCCCGCCCATAGGCTTGTTTGTAATAACATTCCCACCTGCAGGACTATTGCCGATGATGTTACCACCTCCTGGCTTGTTGCCTATGATATTAGCACCACCACTCATGAGTTTGTTCGTGATAACGTTCCCACCTGCTGGACTGTTGCCGATGATGTTACCACCTCCTGGTTTATTACTGACAATGTTACCGCCCCCGCCCATAGGCTTGTTTGTAATAACATTCCCACCTGCATGATTATTGCCGATGATGTTACCACCTACAGGTTTGTTGCCTATGATATTAGCACCACCACTCATGAGTTTGTTCGTGATAACGTTCCCACCTGCTGAACTGTTACCGATGATGTTACCACCTCCTGGTTTATTACTGATAATATTACCGCCCCCGCCCATAGGCTTGTTTGTAATAACATTCCCACCTGCAGGACTATTGCCGATAATGTTATCACCTCCTGGCTTGTTGCCTATGATATTAGCACCACCACTCATGAGTTTGTTCGTGATGACGTTTCCACCTGCTGGACTGTTGCCGATGATGTTACCACCTCCTGGTTTATTACTGATAATATTACCGCCCCCGCCCATAGGCTTGTTTGTAATAACATTCCCACCTGCAGGACTATTGCCGATGATGTTACCACCTGCAGGTTTGTTGCCTATAATATTAGCACCACCACTCATGAGATTGTTCGTGATAATGTTCCCACCTGCTGGACTGTTGCCGATGATGTTACCACCTCCTGGTATATTACTGATAATGTTACCGCCCCCGCCCATAGGCTTGTTTGTAATAACATTTCCACCTGCAGGATTATTGCTGATGATGTTAACACCTGCAGGTTTGTTGCCTATGATATTAGCACCACCACTCACGAGCTTGTTCGCGTTAACATTGCCCTCTACCGAATTGTTGCTGATGATATTACCACTGACGGGCTTGCTGCTAACTATATTGCCATCACCCGTCGGTTTGTTTGATATAACGTTCCCACCATCAGGATTGTTGCTGTTGATACTACCACCTGCGGGGGTATCGCTCGCAATATCACCACCATCACCAGAACTCTCCAGCTCAGTTGCTTCAGCATCACCTTCCAAAACACTGGTAACAGTGCCTCCAGGTGATATAGTTCGTATAATGCTCGCTAACATGCTAGAGTCTCCCGCTGTGTGTGTGGCTAGCTTCGATTCATCTTCAGCGCTGTCTGCTGCTTCAGAACTCGCGACCAAATCTGCGTATCGCGTTGCTATGGTTTCCACTCGTGCATCGCTAGTTCCTTCGTTATCTGCTATTTTTCCGCCTGTACTGTCTGATGGATTTACGCTATCGGATTTCTCCGCACTAGAGCTAACGACAGATTCCGTCTTCGCAATACTGTCACTAGTATCACTTTCTTTCTTATCTACAAGCGTATCGTCGCTTTTGTCAGTGCCTATCTCATCGGATTCAGTCACCTCCTTGTCATCACTACTACCGTCAGTCGCTTTCTCAACTGTTTCAGTCACCTCCTTGTCACCACTACTACCGTCAGTCCCTTTCTCAACGGGTTCAGTCATTTCCTTGTCACCACTACTACCGTCAGTCTCTTTCTCAACGGAATTAGGCACCACCTTATCACCACTGCTACCGTCATTCTCTTTATCGCTTTCCTGTGCGGGCTTTGGTTGAACAGCATCGCTGTCGGGAGTACTTGGCTGAGTAGTTTTGCTGTCAGGAGCGGACTCACTGGTCTCAGTGTTCGTGCTAGGGTCACCCCTTGTTGCGTCGCTCATATCAGCTGACTATCGAATATCAGCCTCTATAAAGAAAATCACTGTATGTATGCTCACCCCTTTGCCATGTACAATCAGCCGCTTGCACACCTTCGTGCTCTCACTTAGCACAGTGGATTTCTGTTAACTGAAGCCCAGACTCAAATAGGACAGTTCACTATCAGCAAAAGATACGCCGTTCTATATCCAAGCATAAGGTTAGCAACATGTTATAAACAGTGAAAACGCAGATGTGCACTTTTGCTGTTGTTTACAATATTTGTTTAACTAAAAATGCAAACACCACAGCCACGCCGGGTGCCGTGCAAACCTCATTGCGTTCTATGGTAGTATAGCGTATACGTTGAACGCAAACGCATAAAGTTTTGATATTGCAACGCTATGACGTAGAAGTGAAGAAGTAAGGGTCCAACCTACACAAAACCCAATCGAACTGTATAAGGTAATAGCTGTCATATATTGCACCTCCAACCCCTGATAATGCAACCTCATCCAATATATGGGACCAAACCAACGTAAACGTTAAAGGCAATCACAATATAACGTAAAACGTAGTTAGGTTAAGTTTTGGCGTGTTAACTTTTTTTGTCGAATTGGCCCAAATCGGGAAATTTGGCTTCGTTTTTTGCCACTAGGGTTTTTGGGTCTATTTTAAGGCTTGATAGCATTGTAGCAACAGTCATGACTGTCTGGAGGTCGGGACTGGAAAATAACTGCCTCAGGTATTTATGCCCTATATTTTTTTTAAACACTTATGCGGATGCCTGCCTTGCGCTAGGCCTAGTAGTAAGTATTTACGCCTGCCCTGGTCAACTGGGTAAGACAATTTCAATTTCTGTTACCAGAGGATGTTTCTAGTTGTTACTTGTAGCAATAGACTACTACTGATAGTGACTACCAGCAGGTAAAAAAAAAGGTAAATCTCATAGAGGAGGGGATAGCAATTGGTCGGAATAATTCTAGCATGGAATTGTCTGTTTTTGCACCATAGGCTGATATCCATCTGTGTCACAGTAATCTGGACGCATATTGCATGGAAGATATATACTATATCGACGTAAGTATTTAGTATTATTTGCCTATCTTTGACTCCATCAACTTCATGCTATCTGTACTACTTGTGTGGCGATCGTCCATGTGCCTCCGTGCTAGATGTTATCCTAAATCGTGGTATTTAAACATCCGTAGTAGATCTACATCTCAAAATTTGTTTAATATCAGCTTTGCAATTAACTCTCTAAAAGAAACATGAATTTGGCATCGTTTCCAGACCAAAATTTACCATTGTTTTAAAGCGTTGTGCAGCGAGAAGTTGTGACGAATTTTCTGTCTTTCGGGTATTGTAATATTGCTGTGAGCAGAACTCCATTCACTCATCTACCTAAAATAGTCCTGATGGGTATGATATCACACGAAAATATTAAGGTGAATAATATGTCATGTCTTTCTCGGCCGGAAACTGACAATTGTGTGCACGCGTGATACATGCTTGCCGCAAGGGGCATATATATCCGTACATGAACTTGAAGTTCAATAACTTTCAAATCAAATCCGTGTACTGAAAGAGCATAATATTTATCAGAAAGTCCCTGCCAAATGGTCCCTAGAAAAAGTATGTGCTGTACATAATGCATACATAGCTACCTACGAGCACCGAAAAGTGGCAATATATCGGTAATTCCAGATTCATCTTCCTCGCCCGACTCACCTCGTCACCTCCCGACAGATATAAATATTCACAATATATGTATATGCTGGATTTCCATAGCCTTCTGATGTTCAATTCAGAAGTAGGCTACATATTTAAATACATATGGGATTTCTTTGTGGAATTTTTTTTTAGAAATGAAATGGATCTATGACAGTATGTCGTCCCACGGCCCATCCACCACACAAGTCTAAAGCTATTTACAGAGGCCCAAGATAGGCCTCTATTGCAATAAATGTTGATAAAAAACAAATGGTGCACCAAATGGGCTATGGCGTATGACCCATAGGATTGGGCTACTGTCTACAATCTACATATGTAATCAGTAATCATAAATACATTGTAAGTATGTCTTGGTATTGAGAGGGGAGTAAATAATAAATATATGGAGAGATTGTCATCATATAGCATAAATTGAACACCAATCAATTCGTCTCATTTGAGGAAAGCACTTTTCGTACATATCTATATGTGTGGTTGACTGATGACTAGTTGTGTACTTGCTTTTCAATTTTTGGTTCACTGATCTTATAAATAAATTCTTTTGCGAGTGGTATCGGCATGCGCATTATATGGACAGAATCCCGCATATAATGAAGCAGTCAGTATGTATATTCGGTTCAGTCTGTCTGTGTGCACACACAGGAAAGATGTCTAAGATCTTTCTAATTCTCACAGCCTGCTTTGTCGCCACACTAGCAGTAGCTGAATCAGCGATACCAGTCAATCGACGCATAGAGATTCGAAATATACTGGGTTATTGTATGACCGCCAATGACTCCACGGCTTTGAGAGGTGGTATGTCTACAACCGCCTGTGATGGAACAGCAGGTCACCAGTATTGGATCATCGAACCGGAAGAAAGCACATTATTTGGTATACGGCTAGATAGATCAGATGATTCCAATAACACGGAAGTTGATGAATCTGGTGCAGATGGAGTGGTAGGTGTATGTC
>LUCW03002212.1:57500-85000 GCA_001586965.3 Sphaeroforma sirkka | reverse complement strand
CTCTGCCAGCAAAAACAAAATGGCGGTGTACACGGACAGGTACTTACTTAGGGCTCACGGAGAAGATTCCGATGCGGAGACCGCCGTTGTCAACAGTCATTGGCAATTTCTACGCACAAATGGGTGTGACAGTTGAGTTATTTCAGCCGTGGCGTATAGTAGTTCAATGGTGTGGTCGTTGCGGTGAGAATAGTCTTTAGTGAAGTTCGTAATAGTTAGCTGAGCAACATTCATCCATGCGCTGAGAAAAATCGGGCTAACCGAAACTGATCACTGGCCAGTGGTTAAAGTTGACGTAATACCATTTGGATCTTTGACAGTA
The DNA here is from genome assembly GCA_001586965.3 of Sphaeroforma sirkka. NCBI lineage: Eukaryota > Ichthyosporea > Ichthyophonida > Sphaeroforma > Sphaeroforma sirkka. Next base: position 84,678 of record LUCW03002212.1, on the reverse strand, counting down.
TCGTTCCTAGGCCGCAAGCGGAAAGCGGCAAAGGCACCACAACTTAATCTGTTTTCCAACGTACAGTCTACCGTGACCGGCCGAGAAAATCATAGTGGCTTACTTACAAGTTCGCCGTACAAAACCTCTACAAGAGATCAACCACGAGGTGAGCGACCTACTTGAGCTGACAATATGCACCTGTTCACCTACGCAAACCCGACTATCTTCTCAACTTGAGCGAAAGGTGCAACCAAACTAATCAACATTAAGCGCACATTATCACAAGGCATGCGCGTGCGCAAATGAACAACCAGCCCTGTGCAGGGCAGATTACCGTCAGGGACACCTGGGACGCTCACAGATTGGCTGCGCCGGGAACAGTTGTACACTAACCATGCATGCATACTTACATCGGCGGGTGTTGCGAGCATCTCCCTGACCACAGCACAGCAGGCTTCAAATACAATCGGCTTGTCCACAGCCTCGTCAGTAGATCGGTACGCATTCTTTGATGCCCAAATTTGGCATATCTTGGTACAGTCCGACCGGATGTTCACATATTCTCCCAGCAGGTTGGGCATCATCTGTGCCACCGAGGGCTTGTGCACCCAGATCCAAGGGTAGTATTCTGTAGGTAGAAAAGCGATCGGTGTGAGTTTAACGAATGAATAAAGAGACCGGATAGCGATAAGAAGTTCTACGGGTCGAGCTATAACACTCCAATACTAGATAGGCTCTATATGACTAGCCGCTACGGACAGCTAAATGCCAGCTCTGATATCCATACATGCGTGATACTTAAAGAGCTATTAGATGCGTGAGGCGGGACAAGCCAGACGACTTGTATTTAGTAAAGGCATAGCTCACGATCTCGCATATGCTTGAAATAAAGCCCGTGATGGTATGTGAAGGTTGCTGAGCCAAATAGAATCAGACTGTTTCAAGTCTTGTTCAAGTCTTACAGATACACACTCGTTGCGCGATACTACAGACCACTCTATTACATATGATTTATTTGAATAGGACGTCCAGAGCTCCTTTAGCGATGAACTGTAAACCCTAAAACCTAAATTTTTAAATCCTACACCCTACTATAGCTACTTACATAAATGCCATCTGAATAGAATCTCCGGTACTTCCTTTGCGATGTACTGCGATATGCTGTAAACCCTGAACCCTACACCCTTACCCTAAACCCTATTTTTTTTTCACCGCTACTTACCTATATGCCACTTGAATAGAATCTCCAGTGCTTCCTTAGCGATGTCGTCGTCAAATCCAGGCAGGAATTCTTCGTTGCTGCCTTCCGTGCTATCTAGAGCGGCTCTGACCAATATAATCAGCGACTTGATGCAAAGCCTGCAGCGAATAAAATTCTGATTATTAAACATGTGCATATGAATAGATACAGGCCTACGAATCTTTGATCGAGCATGTAGCTCTGCGATACATACTTCTCTGTGCAGAGACTGATACACCTTCCTGTATGCCTGCAGAATATATACACATACGCCGCAAAACGAGAAAAGGCAAATCCATTGCTGTACACGTATTGTGATACAGAGATGGATAGTCACTGTCGCTGTCGTATACTTACTTGGGAACCATACTCTGGGCGGCATCCCGATCCTCTCCCCGCGAGTGCTGCATGAGAAATTTCATAACATAGCGCTGGTGGGAGGACTTTACCAACAACTGCTTTAATGTGACTGGCTGTTCGCACATAGAAGCTGGTGCAAATAAACAATATTGATAGAGCAGTCAGTATGCAAAATAGTAGTCACCATGAGAAAACATGTGAAGTATCGAATGGACTTTGAGCGCTATATCGTGGAGTCTAAAAATCTCACTACCAAAGACATGGTGGATTCTGCGGAACGCTTACCTATAGCGTACCCGTACGCATGTAGTACAGCCATCTCATCGTATCCTTTCTCGCCAACAATGCTCATGACCTGTATGACATATGTGCAATATGTGAGTACAACCCTTATGCACATTACCGCACAATCGTGGTGTGTTCATCAAGGGAGTATTCTCGATTTTCTTCGTTTTGCACGTAGTGCGTATTTCAGTTGACATATTCGGCTGCAAGCATTTGTTTTCCAGCAATCGTAAACGTACGTGAGCTCTGCAATCTTTACATATGTCTCCAATACGAATCGATAAAGTTAATAAATAGTGGCCCGCCTTGAATGAAGTGTAGTTATATATAATTCAGTACATACTAGTCGTCCATCGACGAATAGCTTCGTACGCCTCACTTCAAATACACACCTCTAGCATGGTAGTGACATGGGGTGAGATAGTCTCAGCCCAATCCCTTGCTTCCGGCAGTCTCTGATTAGTACTCATCGACATATTGCTTATGAAGGCCGAAGAACACTCGGCAACAACATCGTTCACACAGTCAAGGTTATCGGCCAGGGCACTATGTAAGATTTCAAAGGTATTCAATTCCAGCAACTTCGGTCGCAAAGGTCCAAACAAAGCCATTTTCTGCAGTTCATGAGGGAATTATTGGGTTTCAGAATGCCACCTTGATAATGATCACACGAGGACGTGCATGTAGCATCGTATTACGTCTTAATCAACATTCCAATAAGCAGCAGATAGAACCATCTTCTGCAATTCATGGGCGGAGAATAACGAATACGGTCAAGTTGCGATCGCTTAGGCAGAACTCGTCAGGCAGTTCCGGAAAAGACTGTTAAAGAGTGCTGACAGAAACTTCTCGGAATAGACTTTACCTAGGCAGTACACATTTTTTATGATAACCCAAAAAAGGGCATGTGAAAAAAATGATGATACAAATATATATGTATTGGGATTTCAAACATATATATACATACACTAACAAAATATATAAGAATAGCATGCGTATACGCGTCTAAACATATATTAACAGAAACGAAAATACGTTTAGCTAAACGTTTCATATATATATATATATATATATATATATATATATATATATATATATTATATATATATATATATATATATATATATATATATATATATATATATATATATATATATATATATTATATATATATATACGCATATTGATATGATATTATTATTGTGTGTGCGTGTGTGCGTGTGTGTGTGAATAAATATATATATATATATATATATATATTTTGTGTGTGTGTGTGCGTGAATATATATATATATATATATATATATAATATTGATGTGTGCGTGTGTGTGCGTGTGTGTGTGTGTGTGTATGTGTGTGTGTGCGCCATGTGCGTGTGCGTGTGTGTGTGTGTGTTATTGCATATTATATATATATATATATATATATAAACAAATATAAAAACATATATATATGTATATATATATATATATATATATATATATATATATGCATGTATATCTGCGTACGCATGCGCGACCCGTTTGATGCGTCCGTGTCTCTTTGTTATTGTATGTGTTCCCGTGAGTGCGTGTGTGTGTATGCGTGCAGGCGTACGCAATGCATGCATGTATACTTATGCGAGCCGGCGTACGTATATGTCCCGCGGGTTATATATATATATTATATATATATATATATATATATTATTATTATGCGTGCGTGCGTGCGTGCGTGTGTGTGTATAAATATATTATTATATATGCGTATATATTATTGTGTGCGTGCGTGCGTCCCATATGATTATTATTATATGTATACATATTGATGTTGATATGTATATGTATATATATATATATATATATATTATATATATATATATGTATATATATATATTATATATATATATATATATATATTATTATTATTATTATATATATATATATATATATATATATATATATATATATATATATATATATATATATATATATATATATATATATATATATATATATTATATATATATATATATATATATATATATATATATATATATATATACATATATATATATACATATTTATTTATATATATGTATATGTATAACTACTTATCAGCCAAGTTTAATTGAAGTGTACACCATTTTCAATTCCTAAAGTAGCTATTCCTGTTTGTACACATAGACTTCGAGTAGGGTAAATCAAGATTTTAAAAAACTCACACAGCCGTATGTTTTCTATCCACATTGGTGTCTGACATAAGATTCTACAGTAAAAACTCAAATCAGTAGTCTTTATGTAGCTGTAAATATAATCTGAAATAGCTAAGAGCAAGACGAGACTTGGGATGTGAGTAGAATTTCAATAGTATGTCTTGCTGCAACTCGGCAACTACAATCGTATTTTCTACTAAAAGCAGAATGCGCACATGCACTTGCATCACATATACACACGACAGAAGCACGTCAATTCTTCGATGCCTCTTATGTCAGTAAAAATTGAAAGAACTACGACTGCCTGAATTGTATTTATAGTACATCATATTGATCATAAGACAAGTTTGTTATTCGTTTTTACTTTGTCACACAATATGTACAGTATCCCAGCTTGTTGACAACATGTGAAGATTGATACACCAATGAGACTTGAGATATAGCAGTTATTGCAACGTATCTATGGTCCTTTTAGTACTCAGGTAACATATAGCTTAACCTCTAAATTTTGGAAGGTTGTTATACACACAGCCTCTGGGAAATGTGAGACGGTCGATATATTCGACTTGTTCGATAGTTCCAACATACCTTGACCTGCATCAATATAATCCCAAAAAGCTCTGTCTTTTCGTCATTTGTGTATGTAGAAGAATCGGCTCCAATAGTCTTCAGATGGACTATTAAGTCTACATAATTGTCTTTCATCTTGGTGTAGTAGTATTTATCAGACAAAGGCACACAGAGTGGTGACCTCTTTGGAAGGGATTCATTTGCGAATACACCTTCGAAAAGGCCTTCAACTTGGGATTTCTCAATCTTGCCGGATGTCATGTTGACAAATATAAAAGTGCTAAGAGAAAAAAATGGATCTCAGATATTTAGGTACCTTGCAGTTATAGTTTATACACCTATTGGTATTTATATTGAAGGTCTTGTGCGTTAAAGTGGTGCCGAATGCCCCCGTGAAACCTTTGTTTGTTTGTATTTCTAAATATGTATTTAAATATTTAAACTGACAAATGACATGTGTCAGTCTGTCTGACTGCCAAACAAGTGTCAACATCTTGTTTCATCGTTGCCAGTTAAAATCGTCTTTAAATGATACGAGAGCAAATATACATTCAATTATAACAACGCAAAGTATTCTGTAGTATAAATATATATCATGTATGATTGGTTTTTATATTTGTTTTTAAGAACTATGGCAACAGTTCGCTGTATCGTAAATTCGTAATGGATCTCATAAATATTTGGAGGTTGTGCGTACTATTTTTTTTTGTTGGTTTATATCGCATATACACATATTAGAATGTAAAAAAGAAATTTAAAAAAAAAATTGTATCAGACGAAAGCCAGAGTCGAAGACTTGAAGTATTTGTTGTTTGTTTTTTAGAAATAAATAGTTTTAAAATGTCGACTCTTTTTCCAGTATCAAAATGCGGGAAAGGGGGCTGGTCAAATGTCAAAACTCAAATACCACAATAAAAAGGATTAGGGGGTACCGGGGTAGGGACTAGAATATACTGCTGGGGCCTCGGGCCCTGGGGTGACACTTGACACTTGACAGTGGGTTCCTGGCTAAACCAATCCGTTAAAAAAGGGTACAGTAGTAGAGCGGATATATGAACTTTAAAACGTTTTTACGGGGCAAACATGCAAGAATCTACCTATTCAACGAATTAAGCGGGCACCTCGTATGTAAAGTATCTGGAATCATTGAGCCCACGGGCAGTTCCCATGCACCCGTACTGACAAATATGGAGCCATTCCGATATAAACATTGGGAGTAAACGTTTATATATGTTGTATGTTCTTTCGGTGAAGAGGAGAGTGAGATTTGACAACAGTCGGAACTCAGAACTCGGAACTCACAAGAAGTGATGTGTAAAAGAGATTTTTCAATACAATACACAGAATCCAGATACCCGTGGACAACTAATACCAAAACATCGACGGCACTCGGCAGTGTGGCAGGGTGACAATCTGAAAGTGAGACCTCTGCACAGAAATAAACTATATGTATATAAAAGGTTTGGGCTATATAGTTTAAATATACAGCTGGACACTGGTATTAGGATAGATAACATAAACCAAGTCGGACAATATGGTGAAAGCCTCAGGGATCAAGCCGAGTTTTGCTCAGTTTGTAGCGCTTATATTCTTTTGCTGGCTGTCATACCGCTTCGGTCAGTTGGAGCCTATGGACTCCGCGTCATCCGGATCCGATAGTGAGCAAGATATAGACTCGCTTGCAAACCGGCAGATTGTGTATAAGACCATTGTGTCAACCGTCACTACTACGGTCATGCGCGAACCTACGGGGATAGTGGCGTTGGGAAAAGACAGCAAAGTATACACACCTCACGAGGGTTATTCTCACATTGTGTATGATTTCAACGATTTCTACGATCCCTGGGACCAAAAGAAGAAGCGCGAGCCTACCAAATCACTTGTATGCCTGACATACAGTCCGCAAATCGAGTCTATGGTAGTCGCCTGGAAATCCTGGTCAGATGGGGGTTTGATGGACGAGATGACAGAGATTCTAATATTTATAAACATGGAAACCACGGAAGGAAGACAGCAAGTGATGGACCTCGTGGTTACAGTTTCGGCAGAGAATCAGAAAAAGGTGAGGGTTATGGGTGTGGAGAAAAATGTGCCCATTATGGCTGCAATCAATTGGGCGGTAGGTAATGCTACCTCGGATGTGGTACTGTTCATGGAGAAAGACTTCCGTCTGATTGAGCCTAAGGACCGTATGAAGCAGGCAATAAACGATGGTGTTACTCTGCTTATCAGCAATGAGGCTACTGTGATCCGCTACAGACACAGAAGGACACCTGGGATTCCTAACACTGCCGAGGACTACTACGGGGGTCGCGAATATATGATCAAGAATCGTCAGCCTAATCTTGTGTGCTATTCGTATTTCTGGCTGGATAACATTGTAGATTACTACCCCGACATCATGTGGAAGTGCGGTCCGGGCGAAAGATTTTTCTGTGCCAGAGGAAACTATTGCGGCTGGACGAATAATCCGGGTATGTTCTTACGGTCTTGGTTTGTCAACACCTACAAACCCACTTTTGATTACTTATGGACTCAGCCGAGAGAAGAGGTCAACTCTCACCTGGAGTTCAATATGGATTGGTGGCAGTACATGTGGAACAGGCGCACGCACGTGGTTGCGCTGGGCGATGGCTTATTCGAACACAAGGAAGCTGCCGAACACGGAGAGTCCCCTCAGTCATGGTTTGACGAGCAGATGTTTAAGAATATTGAACCTAAATATCACGTAGCTTGGCTGACTGACGAGATTAGGCAGCGTAAGAAAACATTAGATTTGTATCTCAACTTCGCAGATATGCACCAATATCCCGCTGAGTTCAAGCCCGAAAAGATGGACGATGCGCAGCTGAAGGAAGCCGTGAAGTATGCAAATCAGCCATACACCAAAATAGCCCTATAAGCGTTTCGCGTTGACGTAAGGTAGTATGGTAGGTCACCATTGGTAGCATAATTCATACCCATATAATTATCATGTACGTGCAATCAAGCATCGTTGTGGTTCCTCACACGTGCAGATGATGGTTTTAATAATTAGTGATGTCCCGACGCTCGAAGCCATAGAATGGTCGTACATCTCGGGCGTTGTGATTAAGAATAGTATGCTTCCTAGTAAACTTGGGACAACGAAACCTGGTGAGTTTTGTTTTACAAATTAATAAAGTCAATCAATAGTCGGAGAACAAAAAGAACTTGTAGTTGCTGATGCATATTTGCACATTGCTATCCGTGTGACCATGTCGATAGTATACTCTCTAGTAAACTTGGGGCACCGAAACCTGTTTCGTTTTGCTTTACAATTAATAGAGTCAATCAATAGTCGGGGGGCGAGGATGGGGGAAGAACTTGTAGTTGCTGATGCATATTTGCACATTTCTATCCGTTTGACCATGCTCCTACCTGTCGATAGTATACTCTCTAGTAAACTTCGGGCACCGAAACCTGTTTCGTTTTGTTTTACAATTAATAGAGTCAATCAATAGTCGGGAGACGAGGAGGGGGGAAGAACTTGTAGTTGCTGATGCACATTTGCACAATGTTATCAGTGTGGTCATGCCCCTATCTGCCGATGAGTGTGAGCTACCCACTGAGACAAGCAACTTACTGCATCAAAGTCAGATTTGGTCTACACAACAGCGTAAGCTAGTATGTGGTTGCTGATCTCCGTATGATATTGCGTGTGCCGCTCAGCCTTGCCCAACAATATTGCCGCACCGACGCTTCCAGATATTTTTTTGGGTGACGGGGGCAGCATTGAAGCTCTGACCCTATGAATATCTAACTCGGTGTGACGAGTGTAATCTCGTTCTTCTCCCGCAGTCAAATCGTGCTGTATTCGCATGCCGATTCGTGTTCGGGATTACTACTTACTTATCTGGAGAGGCAATTGATTATCGGTGAGGCTATACAATGAGTACCAAAGATTGAGTACCGATCGAGACTATCTGTCTAGTAGTTTCTAAACCCTAACAAAAGAGCCATCGGCCTCGAAACGCATGTGATTTTATGAATGAAGAGCTCTCTATGATCAGATAATACGTGATTTGAGTACATATATTGCTTTTTGACTTAATTACCATGTTTGATATTAGCACGCGTGTAAGCGGTGTACGATCGTATATACATTAGGGGGTATTTATAAACTTGCTATTATTCGACATGGCTTAATACATCCCAAAACCGAGATATGTTGTCTGGATATATGATTAAACAGTGCAATTTCCAGGGTTTGAGACTGTCGGGCTGCCCAGCAATTCTGTGAAAAGCAAGCTTGAATTCCATGGCCTCTGTAGATGTAAGTAATCCAGATGGATACACACGTATTTGAAGCATACACCATTCATTATTGAAGTAAAAATTGTCTCATCTTGCTGTATAATAGAATTTTTACCAAGTCCTACTTGCGGGCAAATGCAATTACGGTACCTATCTCGTGTAAGGTAATGTATGAATTGCATTTTTTAACAAAGACGATGTGTCGCGCAAAACATACCCTCATGATTCGTATGTGTGGCGACATTCGTATTCTGCAATTTATTATCTTTCTTGTTCACACTGAAATCGATCTACTTGCCCACGAAAAAGCTTACATAGTTTGTACAATACGAAAACTTGTATGCCTGTGTCTATTCTGCATCGTATGGAGAAATTTATGTAAGTAAAGCTGAGGACAATTACTATTACCCACATATACATCTACATGTCAGCATACCAAACTATGAAGCGGGTCTAGGGCCCATTGTACAACTGTACAACTCTTAATAAATCTGAGCATTTTATAATCTGGTGCTTCTATTTCATTCCATCTATATTAAACTTTCGTTTCTTGTCTTAAATCGAAACCTTATCAGAGCTCCGGCCATTTCAAACGTTCTAGCCCCTGTTTTGATACTCTACTCTCTTGCCATCCCTCTTCGGTCCTCCGTGATAGGCCCAATCGAATATCGCACAGAAATTTGCAGTATTAGTGAAGCCCTCACAAGTTTTGTCTTGTGATGTAGACTCCACACAAGCGTTATCATTGTTCATGGCCATAAACAACTGTGGGTACCTGTATAGAGAGATCGAAAACACGTTCTCCTCCGTCCCCATGTAACCGTCTTTTAGATGTTGTCGCATAATATTCTCGTACACAGCAGCGACCATTTCAATAGATTCTCGCTTACCCCCAAATACGCCCCCCCTGCACACTTTGTGCTGTGAATTCTCCGGTAAGTTTAGCCACTTCATAAATTCCGCGTTTACAAACCCATGTGTCTCTCCCGAAGGCCCGTAGAAAAAGTGAGTGGTTAGGAACTTCTGCATGTGCTCCTTGAAGATACCCATATTCTTGGTGATCATCCGGTGAGGATCCATGCACATATGCTTCGCGTCCACAAACAAAAAAGATTTTGTATCGAAGTGATTCAATCGCGCAGCTATGCGAAGCATGAAAATCTTGTACATAACCACCGTGTTGTAATTCTTTAGAGTGCTTTGAGGTGATTTCGCCAGCCAGCCATCCTTCCCATATATATCGCTCCATTTGGGGTCGGTGCGGATTTTCTGCATGTCCTCATGTGCATCCCCATACCACTTTTCCATCTGATCCAACTCCAAAGGGATCACGCGCAAGTTGACAACCTTCTCGAAGACATATTCTCTTATTTGCTCAGCAAATTCACGCGGAAGAAACAATATTTTGGGCATTGGGCTCATCAGAAAATTCGCTTTAAGTCCCTCAATATACTGACTGAATGGTCGTTTGAAGTCGCTTTTCACCAAATCACCCCTACCGAGATCCCATAGTCCAGTAACTAGAGATACTTCTCCTGCTGGATAGCTCTCATCTATGTACTTACTAGTCTTCGATAGTATGTAATTGTTTTTAGCGTCCACTCTCGATCGGCTATCCAGTCCTTCTTCGTTACCTAAGCCTTGTGCCTCATAGTACGCTGTTTCAAACTTCACGCGCAAATCGCCTCCATCATTGGGTCCATAACCAAGGTAATAGGTATCAGTGAGTCCAGCCTGATTAACACTACCGCCAGCAGGGACTGTGGAAATTATTGGTTCTCTAGATTGATATGTGCTTTGTGTATCGATAACATATCTCTGCACAGTTTCAACACCGCTATGTAAGCCCGAGTGGAGTGCATTCAGAGCATCACGTGCTTCAGTGTTATCTTTATGAGTTAGATGCGTTATCGTATACACTACACAAGCACAGAATACAGCCTTCAAAGCGATGTTTCCAACTTGCGCGGGCCTCATATCTATTATACTCGTATGGTGGTGCTCTAATAACAATATGTGACGTCGCGAGTATGCTGCGCAATCATCTTCAACTTTATATGTACGTGTAAGAAAATAAAATATATCATAACAAGAGAAATTTTTTTTAAGTCTGAACTGTGAAGATTTTATTTATTAAAACCCCCCCCCCCCCCATGTCTGTCGGTAAATTATACCAGGTGGTTTGATAATTTTACAAAACAGAAAAAAATATTATAAAACAAAAAAAAAAATTAAATACTGAAAAATCATTTCTACCCAAGCTTGTATCAGGCGTGGTGTGCTGCTATACACTCACTCTATATTTAACCCAATACTCTTTGCACGATGATATACAAACGTTGAAGAATATATCGTCGACTCTACCTAGCGTCAACCCGTGGATAAAGATTCGTAGCATGTTGAGACATTGTTACTCAGTGTAGATTGATAGGTGTAGTGTAGGTGAGTGTCACAGCAGTAGCCTGTTCTTGGCTCATTGATAAGCACAACGTGTGAAGGAGTAACGGCGTACGAGTTGCTTTAGGCCGCCCACATATCGACTCCAGTGACATGCGTTTCAATTCGTCTGTGGAATTGTATATTACCTTACAATAGGACATCAATATATCTCACTGTCGCTTTCCTGTTGGCCCATACAGCTGTACACAATCTATTCTGTGATTGAAGAAGTCATTGTTTCCAACTCTAGAAGTTGATACTTAACCTTCTGACAATGAAAGCATACTATTCCTAGATCGGTATATGCAATATTAATATACGTGCATCGCTTTGTGTAAACCAAAAAACCCTTTATATCCAAAATGTCTTCATCTGCGGTTACTATCACGACATGCGCATTTTCATGTGTCGCAAATCGATGTACTTATATACAGACGGCAAAATTCGTCATCGTACAATTCAGCTGAAACCATTTAACGATTGTCGGAGATGCTCCCCATGTAGAATGAGTGCCTGCCAAGTGCGGATTAAAAGCTGTTCATTATCTTTTTAACATTTGTTCATATATGGTACAGCATCCTTTCTGCAGCGCTGAAATGTTTGTGTCCTTAAAATATTTAGCTGTTAACGTTGTAAATATATATCGCCTACAATATTATACCCCCCATGTGATTAAAACTGCTATATGCGTATATCTGTAATTCAGACATTTAATTTAAAAAACCTTACAAATCTGAATAATGACTTCGTCGTACAAGAGTACTAGGCAGTCTTTTGATGAGTTATGTGTCCGACCCATATATGCAACTCTGAGTGTCTCCTCCCACCGGCGCCCTGCATATTCGTTCAATAAACTTAATGTGTGTTTAATCAAGTATGTCTTGGGTAGTATACTGCCTTCGGCTACACACATGTGTGTACATAGAGTGCGGCGGGTGATGAGGTATACCTTGTTCTTTCTGATTTTTAAAGGCGCTGAAAGTTTTATGTAGTTTTCAGGCACTGATTTGACTTGATGTGGTACTCTTGGCATTCCACAGGGTTTGCTTGATTCACTTTTGATTGCCGCCAACTGGTTGTATAAAAGATTCATTCCCACAAAGTTGATGTACAATAAGTAGTGTGTGTGTGTGTGTGTGTGTGTGTGTGTGTGTGTGTGTGTGTGTGTGTGTGTGTGTGTGTGTGTGTGTGTGCCCCTAAAACAGTCTAAAATATCAAATCAAATGAGATAACATGTTGGTTTTTATTTGTATTTTAAATAATTTAGTACAAGCTCTTTTTCCAATATTTCCAAAGTGTTCTGAACTCACTTTGATGGCTTTAATAGCCTGAGTATTTGGTATGACTCATTTACTTGGACCCATTTGAGTCAATAGTAGATGTAAGATATTATAAACTAAATTTTATCATCTTTGAACTACTACTTACAGGTTTTGATCTTCCCGCAAATCTTCAAAATCCAATAAGTCTTTTTCTTTTTTCAACTTTTCTTCAGATGAAACTTTATTTATATTAGCTAATGTATTAACTTGACTTACTTTCTTATGTCTATCTACATATTAGACATGTGGTCATGAACACTCAGTACTTCTAGTGAAAATTATAGAATAAATAACGGCTAGAGGTACGTCCTGTGTGATCGAGGATATTAAGGTTCTTACCAAGAGGTAGTCCCGATCATTCTTATACAAGCTACCACTGCTAAATCCTAACTAACATAAATTGTGTCTTAGTTTATAAAACATAGTTTAAAACATGGAAATATCCATCGAAAGTTTAAAACAAGAAATATCCATCGAAAGTTTAAAACATAGAAATATCCATCGAAGTTTACAATTTTTTCAGTTACTTAGTAGTTACCGTAGTGTACTGCTTCTAGATATGTTTATATTTAAATAAATATATATATATATATATATATATATATATATATATATATATATATATATATATATATATATATATATATATATATATATATATATATATATATATATATATATATATATATATATATATATATATATATATATTATATATATATATATATATATATATATATATATTATATATATATATATATATATATATATATATATATATATATATATACATATATACATATATATATATATATATGTATATATATATATATATGGCTAATGCATGCATGCATGTGTGTATAAACGTGCATAAAATAATCATATATATACTGTCTAATAATTGCTTCACTATCCAGCGACAGGACTGTAAAGTATTTCTATACTATCTCATAGTGGCTAATACTACCCTAAAAGTTAGCTACACGCTAGTAATTATACCCAAGCTTTATGAATTTTCTTATTTTTGAGCTATTACTATGGCTAAAGGAAAATTATATATATATATATATATATATATATATATATATATATATATATATATATATATATATATATATATATATAGGGTTTAGGGTTTAGGGTATATATATATATATATATATATATATATATGTGTGTGTGTGTGTGTGTGTGTGTGTGTGTGTGTGTGTGTGTATATTTATTATAACAACTGTAACGGTCGGCCGGCATCTTTATTGAGTGCTAAAAGTATCAGTATCAGCAGAGATAGAATTTATACACGTCTAAATCCTCTGGACAGCCCATTGGTTTGAAACATGGTTTTTACTAATTTCTAACCAACAAAAAAAGGATTTTTTTTGTGCTTATAGCATTAGGAGTTTTCAAGCATGCTTATTATCCTAAACCAGGCCAGGTATATATTTTTTTGAACCATGTTTGATGCTGAATGTATTTGGGTTTAGGGTTTTAGGGTTAGTATCTTGGAATACGTCTTGGTTGCGATTCATACTGAATTCTGTTGTTTTACGGGCAGTCTTCAAAGCGGGTACAATCTGTCCCGCAACGGCAACCTTCAACCATGATATTAATATTAATCCCATGAACAACTGCTGGCGGCATTGGCATCCAGCTATGACCCTATGCATGACACCGAGTACCCTATTGATACATTCATGAATACATCAAGTAGTAAAAAACTGTCGAACTCTTGAGCATATTGCTCCCTTTGAAATTCAGCTTTAACTAGCTTAAGCTTATTGGTATGGTCAAATCAATTACCAGTTGCTGTAATTACGAAATATCGAGCTGCGGCACGTTTTCCGAGGGTAAGAAGTATAGATATGTCGAATCGTCGCATACTCGTCACTAACTACATAACGTGTATCGATATGATGTTTTGATATTGCGTATTCCGATATCGGAAAAATTTAACAGATAGATAAACACTCGAAACTTGTACCTATTTGAAATGAATTCAGCGTCTCTCTAATATGAGTACGATTTCACTTGCTCGTCTCTTTTTTGTGTGTCGTCATATTGGTCATCTTTGCTCGTAATCATCGACCAGCGCGGGAATAATTGCAGCGTACCTTAGACCTGTGCTCAATTTTCACGATTGAGCTCTTCAGTGAAATCAATATGTAAAAGTCGTGATTCGTTCTTCAAGAACTTGACCTACTGGGCGACTCAGGCGTGTAAGTTCTCACCTTATACTGCATATATTCATTTGTTTCTTTTGAAGTGTTCTGTGGGCAGAGACAACGCATTTGACTATTGAGTGGTTTTGATATATTCCATCGTTCTTTATATTCGCCTGTCTATCATTTCTTTGGCGTTCATCTAAACTCAGTGAGGGACAGAAATATTACAGATGAAAATTAATCTCGGAGCCGAAGTGCCGGGAGTACGGAAACATCATTATAGAAAATCTCTGATGGGCATAAGGGCATCCCTAAATATCGGAGGAGTACAATCTAAACGTATAAGACCGAAGATTACAATGGAAGCCAGGATCAGTTGAAGACGTGGCGACGCTGCCTTTGAATTGGATCATAGATGTGTGTGTTTGTTGTAGAAGTAGTTTTCCAACTAGCTAGCATCATTTGTACTGCATGAGTATCGAGTGAACTGCTAGTAGCAATTTTTTCTTGTCACTATGCTGATTGCTGTTCGACTCGCCAATCCTGAGGACTGCACAAAAAAAGGTCAATATGCTGACGAGAGGAAGAAAATTGTAGACCCTCAACCCTAGAAAAATATCAGACAGACCTGAGAAAGGTGAGTACTATCTTATATGGATTGTAAGCATTCGCTTTCGATGTCACGCCAGAGGTACGAATAAAGTGATTCATATTAGACAGTTATAGGCTGCCGTCATAGCGTCTACTATAATACACTCACCAAAGCCAAAGGCTCAGTATATAGCACTGCCTTATAAACTATAACTTAAACTCTAGCGAGGCGATAAAATTGAAGCATTCTTTGAACATAGTGCGACATGTTGCGACATGTTGCCTAAACCTTCCCAATTTTACAGGAGGGGGCGGATGGGGGGACTATGCTGAGAATAACAAGCACTGAGGAGGGTTGGAAAGGCTACAACCATCAGCATACATCTATCTTGTTTTGTCCAAAAATTTCCCTGATGCATAGTCAATTGTTTCAAATTTAGATTTTTGATGAATTCATATTCAATACAGTTGGTCACAATCATTCAATCTAGCTGTTATGGAGTGATAAAATGTAGAAGTCCACAGCTAGTTGACTTTCAAACCTAAGCCAGACAGGACTACTCGATCAAAGCCCCAGAATATCATACCCTGTCCGCTCTAGTGCCTAAGATAGTTACAAATCATGTGTGTATTATTATGCGAATAAAGCAAATGAAAACAACCCATAGATCACAATTGCAATATATTAAGCTTTCGCCTTGCTTTGGTGGATTTTATATGGCAAACCAAGTATTAAGTCCCTTAGAAATATAAGCACAACATTTTATACCGACTATCTCAGTGTTATATTTGATCACTTATATGGCATTGGCAATTCGACATACAATTATCTAAAACATAAATTTCTCCAGTGTGATAAAACCATCTTTCATCATTATTAAGCTTCAGGTTTAGAATTTTCGCTATCATCCCAAAGCGAAGGGCACGTTCCTCTGAACTGAAACCTTTAGCTCAAGTAGCGCAGAAAAATGGGAATGGCTACATCTTTATTGATAAACCAGCGATTATGTGTCCTGTGACAAGATACGCTGTGCAAATAGCTCAATATTCGCCGTCATCTTGGAAATCTGCGACGTAAAGAGACGAGAGGAATAGATGATTAGCAGACGCGAAGGCGAAACACGGAGCACGAAGCAAATGATGGTGAGCGCCCATCCATCCCGTGTAGCAGTCACGGATGATTACGTTTATAAGACTGTATATCACAGGTACCTTGGAACAAGAGGAACACCAGTAATCGAGCATACTCACCTGCTTAGCATTTGCGCTCGGTAATTCAACTCCTTCCAATTCGAGCTTGGGCCATTCCGCTACGCCCACGTCTGTACAAAAGGGTATCCCAAAATATCCAGCAAGACCACCGGACATCCCAAAAGTCCGTACGCACGTAGATATGTCACGTGTAAAATTCTCCCCACTTACATCGGCACTGTTGTGGGGAAGTTAAACATATGTTACATAATAGATTCCGCTCAGAGCGATCACAAGCACACAAGGCGAGGCATGGGCTCTACTGATCAAGTTTCAGGGATTCTTCAACTAGGTCAGCATACAAGCATACAATTTCGACAGTGTTTATTTTACTATGCCCATGCGATTACTCAAAAGTAAACCAGCACAAATTTTGTATCTTGATATATCAACTGCATCCCTAGCTGCTATCTCAAACTAAAAGCACATCTGTGAAACGAAATTGATCAAACTATATGCACCTCTGTGAGCCTGAGTACAATTCTCCACCAGCAGGACCCAACACTAGTATATCACAACGATTGACCTACAAACACAAAAATAGTGACAAGCTCTAGTATACACACCTGAAAAGTCCGGTACCCTTCGTGTCAGTAGCAATGGTATGAAGACACTTATTGAGGGCCAGGATCATATCCGTGTCAAATGTCGATGGTTTGTAAAGCGATGATACTTCGGATGCTTCATCTCTATAAGGTGTCACCTTGTTCCACACTATTTGTTTCACCTGTGTGAGTGTACGATGTTCACATTCACATGTTGAGTATGATATGGTGCATGGAAGGCTGCCAGAAATGATAAAAGTAAACCCAAGAGGTGTCACACAATCAACCCATCAAGAAGTGATCATTGATGTGACCGTTACTTGTATGCTGTAACGCAGCTACGTGACGTATATTGGCCAGCAAATCGACAGATTACTATTGGTCTTGTTCAAGCAGTTGCGTATATAATACGGATAACCTCCAGAGCAAGAAATTAGGACTGAAATTAAACGTATAAAGTTAGCCAATGTAAGTCAATATATGCGCGCTTTCAATTTTAGCCGATGGTCATTTCCACATAACACAAGGAGAAATTTGAAAACAGCCACTCAGATACATCTAATCGTATCAGTTCTCGATACCCTAGCAAATATGCTATGAAAACATTGCCATACTGTGCGATTTGAAATATCGAATACGACATCGATAGTGAAGATGCGCCAGTCTTAATTAATACCTTGGAGTTGGATTGCCTGTTCTCTTGCATAGAATTAATCTCGGAAATCAATGTTCTCACACGCTTGAAATCGAAGGGATCAGCCTCAAGCGGAATCACCACGTGCCGTGCGATCGCAAAAGCGATTAACGAGTATTCACTGAAGGACCTGGAACGTCAAAAAAAAAAATCTAGACAGTGTTATGTACTCAAATTTAGTGTACATATTATAACGCGTTGAGGGTAAGTCTACAGGGGGCACGCTCATCTCAAAGAACCATAGAAGACGAATGCCGTTGCAGGAAACAATAGAAAATCAAATTTCGCTATCTAATACCCCAACCTAGTATTTAAAGAAGTATGCATGACTGCAATCTCATGACCCAATCTAATGTACAAAGTGGTGGTCATGGCTTTGTAGGTCCGCATGTAGAATAAACGAGCAAGATCTGAGGTGTTTGTGAACACAACACCATGAAACATGCGGCGTTAGAAACACTCATAGCATGTGGTTGACAAAATAACCGACATGGTAAAAAATCTACTATACAACAGGTCATTGTAGACCAAGCAGACTAGTCCGGGCACTTAATCAAGAGACCTTGTATTTTGCCGAGAAAGCTTCGGACACCCAAACCCTTGTATGTGAAGTTGGTGCGTATATGATCAATATACCTACCTGTCGCCATCTGTATCCATCAACACTATCCACTTATTGTCTAAGCCATTCTCCAATGCATCGAACAACGACGATTTTACATTCATCAGCTCTTTCGCCGGAAACTGCCCATGCTTTTGACGCTCTCCGGCGGATGGTATCAGATGCAGATTCTTAGGTATGTGTTTGTCGCCTCTGATTACTCCCGGCTGTTTCAGTCGAGCACGATACAATATTAAAAAAATGCGTCATGTACGTGATAGCTTAACTGATAAATGCCACAAAAATATGAATAAGGACATTTCGTAATCGGGAAACAGAGTATCTTATCAGCAATGAAACACTAACACGCTATTGTGATTCGAACGAGCCAATACACTCCTTGTCTATCTCTAGGACCACCATTTACTATTCAGTACACTACCAATGAGAGGCAAGACAAAGCGACCCATCGTCGCGTAGTATAACAAAACAAACAAACACGTGGGAAGAGGATCTGATTAGAGAAGAGCAAAATACAAGCCAACAATAAAATCCGAGTTGTGCAAATGGGTGCAATATCATTTTCTCGGCTTAGTTAACCCACACGTTTTACGAATGACCACAACAAAAAAAAAATCTACAAGGTGAACTTAAAACCATCATCGGGGTCACGTGAAACAACGTTCTGAACGCGCATCCACACGAGCCATTCACTTACTCGTACGAAGAACTGCTGGATATCTATCATCTCGCCAGTGTGCTCGCCCAGCGATAGAAGGGTAAACATATCAATCATATCCCTCGGTTTATCGGAATCCTGTCCCTGGGGCTCTGGGAGGTCGTCCACGAGATTGCTTTCTTTTGCCCGTTGTAGCAGGTGCGTGGTGGTTTTCTAGTGTGACAGTGCCAGTTAAGTATGAGATGTCGATTTACTAAGCAACGAGTAAGTTGCGGATTGAATTAGGAAAGTGCAGGTAGATAAGCAGATAAGAAGAAGAATCGTTAAACAAACCGAAGCTGGGCCAAAATAAAGTACATAAAACATCAAGCGAGACGGTAAAATCAAGGTTAACGATGGTCAGTGTGTAGTACATTAGGATTTACTCTACTGTATCCCATTCAACCTCCGACATGATATCGTTAGAACAATTGCTAAAACCTCGTGACATAGGAAATCTGCCTGCATTTAAATTAGAAGAGTGTACGTTTAGGACTGGATATTCAATAGTAACAGAGACTCAAATAAAAACGTAGAGAATGGCTAAGAATATCAATAGGTTTTTCGAAAGTACACACATGTTTGCCATACGATGCAACAAGAAAATAGAATCATATATATATATATATATATAAATCTATATGTAGATGAATATGTATATATATATATATATAAATAAATACACACACACATGTATATATATTATATATATATGCATATATATATATATATATATATATATATACATATATATACATACATACATATGTATATATATATATATTATATATATATATATATATATATATACATATATACATATATATGCATATATAATAATATATATATATATATATATATATTATATATATATATATATAATATATATTATATATATATATATAATAATATATATATATATATATATATATATATAATATTATAATAATAATAATATAATAATAATATATATATATATATATAATATATATATATGTATATATGTATGCATGCACACACATATATATGTATGCTTTACACAATCATATATATATATATAACTTAAAGAAAAAATTATATATACATATATATATATATATATATATATATATATATATATATATACCATATATAATGCATATATATATATATTAACCACATGCATAATACATATACATAATACATATACACAACACAACACAAAAACACAACACACAGGACACAGGCACAGATGGGGACTTAGGACACGGGACACACGCATGGGCACACACCCACACGCCCACGCGGAAACACAGACACACACGCGCGCACACAATCCACACGCAAACAAACAAACACGCACACACATATGGCCAACCCACACATGCGCGCATACGTACGCATGATAACACAATAATACAATAACATGGACATCACGTATGTCATATATGCATCATGTAATAATAATATATATATATATATATATATATATATATATATATATATATGTACATATATATGTACATGTAATGTAATAATATATAATCAATATCATAATAATAATATATATATATTATATATATATATAATATGCATACATATTATAATAATAGCATATATATATATATGCGTATTACATATATTATACATATTACGTTATATGTATAATAATAATATGTGCAATAATAATATATATAATAACATACATGTATATGTAATATATATATAGATATTACATATTATATATAATATGTAATATATATGTATGATTAATAATAATGTAATATGTATATATGTGTATATGGTGTGTATTATGTGTAGCATGTATGTTGCATAGGTAATAGTAATATACATGTACCTGATATACTATGTGTAATGTAACCAACAATATTATATAAAGTGCAATATTATATATATTATTATATAATACATATTACAATATGCATGTATATATGATATAATGCATATGCATATGTATGCAACTTATTATGCATATAATACATAACATAAATATAACATATTACTCATATATAACATATATAATATGTTACATATTATATATATGTATATTATCATATATACATAATCCATCATATATATGTATGCATGAACGTATGCATGTGTATGTATATATGACGCATATATGCATATGCATGTGTGTGCATATATAGATCTATTGTATATGTATTTGTATTAATAATGATGATGTATATATGTGTATATGTATATAATATGTGTATATTATGTGATGTGGTAATATGTGTGATTTGTATGCAATATGTATTTTACAAATCTATATTATTTGTATATATACATATATATATATATATGCATATATACATACAAAATATATATAGATCTGGAAGACCACATATAAAAATACATCCAAATTCTAATATACAATATATATATATATATACATACATACACACATCACATCACATATATTATATATATATATATATATATATATAACCCTCACAACCATCATATGTATGTATATTATGATGGATGTGAGTATATATATATACGTATGGATGAACATATATTGTTTATATATATGTTTGGATGGCATGTGCATGTGCCACGCACGTGTTTTGCTACACATGTTTTGATATATGGATGAATATACATATGCATATACATATATATATAATATACATATGCATGCATGCATACATATTAATATGTAAATATATATTATCTATAATAATATTGTATATATGTATATAATATATATATATATGTTATATATATATAATATTATATATACATATATATTATGTATTATATATATATATATGTATATATGTATGTGTTATATACATGTGTGTGCTATTGTTGGTTTATGTTATATATATATATATATATATATACATAATCTCATGCACATTATATATATATAGATATGGTAGTGTACCAATATATATATATATGTCTATCATCGATCCATATATCCATATATATATATATATGTATTATTATGTATGCATACATATATATATATATGGATCTATAATGGATGTATGTATATATAATACATTTTTAATGCAAATCTTTCCATATAATATGAACAGTATATATATATATATATATATATATATATATATATATATATACATATTAATATAATAATATATACATAATACATACGGACATGCATACACACACACACATAATAATGTATACATATATGTATACATGTTGAACGCACAACAAAACGCATCATCACACACAATACGCACTTGCACATCACACACACATGTATATATATATATATAATATATATATGTATATATATATTATTATTTGATAACCCGAGGAGTGTGGTTTGTAATAAGTGCACGTATATATATATATATATTATATATATATATATATATATATATATAATATATATATAATATATATAAATATATATATATATATATATATATATATATATGAGCATATGTAATACATATATATATATATATATATATATACATATAATTTGATACCGCAGTGTAGTTACGTACGTATATATATATATATATATATATATATATATATATATATATAGTATATGTTTACATATATATATATATATATATATATAATATATACTTTTGTTAGCATGTATTAAGTTTCAGATATGCATTAATTTATAGATAAAACTAGAGAAGTACGATACAACAGCCGCGCCGACATGCGAACTCGAGTGTGATTAGTGTCAATTAAAATTAAAATAAGTTGAAGCGGTCATGTGCGAACACAGCACAAAGAATAGATACGAGCAACATACCCCACTTTTCCAATTGGCAGCCAGTCTCTGCTGGCCGATGCCTTCGTCTGTCTTGCTCTCATTCCCGATACCGCCCAGGAATAGCTGTGGTACAGATAGAGATAGTACATTATTTAAACTATAGGGCAACTTGTTGCTGAAAGCGAATTGACTGTTGTCTAGATACTTCTCTCTGAACAAACCACAGAATCATATTACTATCGAGAAGTACCCACAAAGACTGACTAAACTATCGAGAAGTACCCACAAAGACTGACTAAACGATACACGAGTAAATAGCTCGCACCCAGAAAGACTTGTAACAGTGTACGATGCTGTATCAATTACTACCGCTTTATCCAAACACTGTGGGTGATATAGTGACGCGAGGACGTCAAAGGGGCACTGGAACCTATTGACATATCAAACCATTAAGTCAATATGGTTGGAATATGCAAGAGATATCCTATTAATTATATCATGGATATTAGAAAGCATGCCACCATCACAAATATATCCCGCGCAAGGCATGTATGTGTAGCAACCACTGTCTAATCTAGCTAAATCACGTAGGTATACACTTACATCCTCCTGCAAGGCGATACGGATCGATCTCATAGGGGTGTTCCGCTATTAAATTATACTGGAAATATTGTACTGGCCACATAGACACACTCTCAGATACTTACCTTACTGACATCCCCGAGCTCTGTAAAATCGATGACGAGTACATAGTTGTCAGGATTCGACTTCGCAATCTCACAAGCTGTATGGAACAAGAGCACACTCTTACCCACACCTCCTTTCTGTGGCATTGAGAAGCAAATCGAATGAATACAAATGAAAAAGTAGTGAACTTAGTCACTAACGCCCACATTTCGTTTCTGCGTGGTAGATTATTGACTTGAACTAATTCACATGAAAGGGCACCACTGCGCATAGAATGTTTGTAGCACAGATAAACTTGTCTTATCGCATAACACGTGTATACACACATACACACGAACCCGAGGGATGGGAGAATAATATTTAGCGCTTTATGTATGGGAACAGTCTGTGAGACGCTATGGTATGCGAAAAAAGAATTCGTCTACTGACTGAGATTGCAAACAACTGACCTAAGGTTGCAAACAACTGTATATTGCGAAGTAGATACAACAGTGAAATATCACATGATTGAACTTAGTATGGAGAACGAGGCAGTGCCACAGTTGTACGTATTGCTATACATTTCAAATATGCATTTTATAAGCCCATACACTAATGCACCAATATTTGATATGCCAAGCCTCATTATATCGAGATGTTATGAAGACGCTGTTAGATGCAATATGTACATCACTTTAAGTGAAGGTCTAATCCAGGTATGTAAAAGTCAAGCCAATTCCACATCCTCGACAGATGTGTAATAAATCAAAAGAGCAGCGCCACACTCATGGGATAGTTGTTGACCTCCTATTCTCGGGCTTTACATACATGATTGCCGAAGACGATTCTATTCTTGACTTCGCAGCTCATGATTATATCTTAGCGAAGTGCTGTATATTCTAGTATGATTCTGACGTAAAACGGGTGCAACTATAATATATATATATATACAAATATTTTCAAATAGGATTGCTTTATTTATCTCGTTACATTCTGAACATATACTCGAATCTATAACGATTTAGTATACAGTAGTTATGCGGACATTGGTTACACCAAGTGCAGACCTTTAGTGGGGTATGTATTGATATAACTCTATAACAAAATATGATATGTACCGACAGGAGGCTTTAAAAAATGCATACGATTGTATTAGTGTTTATGTGTCATGACTTTATCTATGACGATAAATATTTTGATTGGATGATATAAGTTAAAGGTTTTTCCCAAAAAAAAACTGTTAGTTCATGTGTAAATTTATACAATCTTTTGTAATCCAACAGGTAAAATGTTGCAACAAGGCTGCCTCTGTACACATAAACGGACGGGCACTCGAAGCAGATGTTTGGAATGTCATACATGCTCAAACCTTGGTTCTAGCTGAGATGGTAAAATACTTTTAGATTCACATTGAAATGTGGGATGGAAGTGAAACAATTTGTTTTGGTACGGCATTTATCCACGATTGAGGGAAATATGTGCGCACATTGAGACTGAGACTGTGCCTAATGTCGTGCGAATTGACTCAAATGAGAATTCTGCTTGACATATTTATTCAAAGGTACACAAAATATATAACTATACGCATCAGCATAAAATCTACGACAGGGATTTGGCCATAATATTACTGCTTTGGCCACCGATCAATGCTGCTTCTTTCTTTACGAGCATATGTAAAAAAGTTTTTTTTTATCTTCCATTCAACTCTATACACTTTTCTGCTGAACGAATTCATTCACAGGTAGACAAAGCACAAAAATTACACACATCTGGCCACTGATCGATGCTGCTTCTTTCGATACGACTACATGTATATTCGTTTTATTTTCACCTTCCGTTCACCAGTATACACTTAATTTGTAATCGATTTGGGAAAACCTAGGACAACGGAGGGCTACGGATATGCCCCGGCGTCAATTGTTTACACCCACACTTCTTTTGCTCGGGCTTGTCCGATATAGTCGTGAACAGTGCTGCATATCAACCGATCTACTTCTGTGAAACAAAGAATCGAGTAGTATAGTGTGCACAACGAGAATCGATCTTAAAACTGGGTATCTATAGGAATCTTCAGTTTATCGTTGCATTTCTACAATTCGGCCCATCACATTGTCTCACGGAGGTAGCATCACCTCATCAATTATGCAATGAGTTTATTCTCTCCCTCAAACTGCTGCGCAAACCGGTACGCCGCCTCGTCCAGTGCCCGTTCGTCCGGACTCGAGAATTATCGTTGCATTTCTACAATTCGGCCCATCACATTGTCTCCCGGAGGTAGCATCACCTCATCAATTATGCAATGAGTTTATTCTCTCCCTCAAACTGCTGCGCAAACCGGTACGCCGCCTCGTCCAGTGCCCGTTCGTCCGGACTCGAGAATACGCGCAGCATAAACTCTCGTTTATACGTCTCGCTCACCAAGTGTGCTGGGATAGCGTTCAGGCTATTTTCCAGCCATGCACTGAGGTGTTCCTTGGTTACCAGCTCACCCGTAGAACCCGGGCCTGGCGACTGACCACTACTACACACACACCGCAGATCGTACAGCACAAAGGCCACCTTATCCAGATGTCTCAGAGGCACACTCCCCCCGATAGCATTGATGATGGTGTTACACAAAACTTGCCCGTGTTGTTGCACGAGTGCGTGGATGGGGCCCAATATAGCGGCGCGTTCCTCGAGGCG
Organism: Sphaeroforma sirkka; assembly: GCA_001586965.3. NCBI lineage: Eukaryota > Ichthyosporea > Ichthyophonida > Sphaeroforma > Sphaeroforma sirkka. The sequence goes on along the minus strand of LUCW03002212.1, from coordinate 58,374 downwards.
TTTTCCAGAGGTGCACTTCGACAGCAGATCACGCAGGAAGTAGCTGGTGGTGGATAGCCCATCGTCATGGTAACCGTGGAGCGCGTTAATCGCGCAGAGAAACACTGGCGACGCGACCTGCGACGTGAGAAAGAACACCGGCATGGTGGTGAGATACTCCATCATCAGTCGGAAGAAATCCTCTACCACATCCGGGTGTGTGTTGAAGGGGTCTTTTGTTGCGTTCAAAGGTTCTTCCGGGTGGTCTGTCGCATTTGTGGAAGTGTCTGCGGGTTGCAGGAGTGCAAGAGTGGGTGTGACGTATGCGAACAGGATCTGTGACAAACCCTCATAACACTCTGGCATCGGGCTGTATAACCGCACCACCTGCACAGCCAAGTAAGCCAAGGGAGAATGCATATAGCGCGTGTAGCCGGCGACTAAACAGGTGACCAGCGGCTGCACCAACTCCACACTACTTTCTGCGCCCAAGCACAGTATTACGGCCTTGAGGCATCGTGTCCACTTCTCAATGGTGGGTTCGTGAGCCTGATATACGGTATAGATATGCTCGAGATTAGGCCACATCTGCTGCACTATCTGCTTGCACGGATGCATGTTCGCCGGGGTCCGCTGCTGTCCCGCTATTAAACTGGTACCAGCCCCGGCCGTGTCACTCGGCTCCTGCCACTGCAGATTCTTCAGCTCTTTGAACACAAACGTAATCCGGTCCAGTAGAAAGCCGACATTGGGTGACGTGGACGAGGCATTATTAGCCTGAGCCCCAGTTGGCAGTGACTGGTCTATAGCTACCAGAACCGGCTGTATTATCAGTGCCACTCTCTGGGTCACGAGGTTGGCAGGCTTCACATCCGCCAGCAGATACCCCAACGCC
>LUCW03002212.1:25000-52500 GCA_001586965.3 Sphaeroforma sirkka | reverse complement strand
AATCTTTGTGTGCTGTATAGACACATAAGCTTGCACATACTGTTGGTACACAGATACGGCACTTTCTGCCACGCCACATGGAAGCCGCAAGGCTTTGTGCCTTCTCGAGAACTACATAATACAGTCACATGTCTTTAGAGTAGCTCGATCTTGAATTGTTGCATTATTGATATTGACAGAACGATGCAATCGAGGCAGTCTAACCCCGAATTGCCGCTGAAATGCATAAAGTACGATGATGTTGTGCTGGATGCCTCCTTTGAAATTGTCTTGGGCGCTTCAGATAAGCGTTTACAAACGTTAAATAACGGTAGTGAACATGCGGATAGAAAGGCCCAAGGTACGGTCCCGGACTTAATTAAAGTGGTGAACGCCTGTCACGCTACTGCATACACAGAAGTACCGATTACAGATGGTATGTAAGTCATTTAGCTAGATATATATAGATCAGAAACGACAATATGTTTTAGAATGTAGCATTTTGGGCTACCCCTCTATATATATACTCAATTCTGTACGCATATCAACACGGAAGTATGATACACACACACACACACACATATATATATATATATATATATATATATATATATATGTGACACGCGCATGCGCACATGTGCGCACACACACATATATATATATATATATATATATACGTATATGTATTCGTACATGCGTTTTAAACACACGTACATACATACACACATACATATAATATTATATATATATGTAATGTATATATGCATATATATATATAATCATATGCGCGCGCATTTTACGCAACGCACGCACGCACACATCATCAATATGTCATATATATATATATATATATATATATATATATATATATAATATATGTATATATATATATATATATATATAATTTTTTCACACGTACACACACATTGTCACACATACACATACACACACATATATATATATATATATATATATATATATATATATATATATATATATATATATATATATATAATATGTTTGTTTCTTAAAACATGGTGATAGAATTATGTGTATATGTGAGTTGTTTGTCTTGTTTTTCATATACGAAATTGTGCATTTATGGGAAGATTGATATATATATACACACACACACATATATATATATATATATATATATATATATATATATATATATGATGCATCGATATATGGTTGTATTTATTTTTGCATCTGTTTTTAAAATTTGACTATTTTGGGAAGGCGAAGTATCACGGCTACATTTCATATCCAATTTTTCCGTTATAACTACTTTGCGAGATCATGACAAGGTCAGGTGTCTTTCGGTAGCGTCGAGTCTATATATATCCCAGCAATCCAGCACTATTCCTGTTTCATACAACAGCCGAAGTGTAGCATCAACCATTCTTTCCAACGAAGTGGTAGACAACTTATACCGGGCATTCCAAACTGTTACACTAACATCAAGTATCTCTACCGATTCATTTAGAGGACGGATCAAGCCCTCAAGACCAATCGGATGGCGGTGCACTGGTAGTGTCTGAGATCATCCGTGAAGCCGTGGTGCTACTGTCCTTGCCTGAATGGCTCATCACTATGATTGGTAAGTTATACTGGTTGTCACACTCGGGATCACAGTTGTTGGTGTGGTAAAATCATTACAAGTGTTGGTGTGCTAGTGAATACCACAATAGTTGGTGGCTTGGATTATCATGGTGTTTGTGTGCTATGCTATCACAGTGATAGGTGTGTTTGTACATTGTCGTACTCGAAACACAGCAATAAGGAGAACATCGAAATGTAAATTGAGATAATGCAATTGATAGATGTATATATAGAACGAGCTTCTGTTGTAGTGCGCGTTGAAGAGAATTATCTATCAGCTACTATACGGAGAGGGGTGCTAGTGGAGATGAAAACGTTTGGCAAATTCATAGTATAGGGTTGAGAGTATGTTTGATACCATATTGTAATCGCTTTATATATATATATATATACATATGTATACGTATTTACGCCTTCTAGTGGAAAAACAACGCGGAGGGATTGCTTTTGTCCAGCAAACACAAGAGGCTATCAAGTTCTCATGTTTCACAGCTCTACAGCATAGAGCGGATGTATCACTATAGTAAGTGCAGTCTAGAAGCGTCTCAGACACACGATATGCCTTCAAAGTCACGGGAAAGAGTGCTATAGTTCATCGACAATGTACCACTCATCAGCCATGTGTCTGCATCTACAGAGTATTCGCACATAAACCACCTTACTCACGCCCACATGGAAATAAGATAAAAAACCTCTGTCTCACTTGACATCTACTCATGTCCACAGGAAAGAACGAAGTGATACTACGGCAACAAGCCATCGTAGACCGCGATGCACGCAGCCTGACCACTTACGCATGGACACAGAGCAGCGCCGAAGGTATCGAAGTGCGCGAAACCTGTCTGTACCGGGCCATACGCCCCGAGGCTGCTGCGGATATATCGCTGCACCGTTCTAATGGCAGTGCAACCGAACAGTTGGGAGGCTCGGCTACGGAGACCGGGTCCCCGTATCACTCACACACATCTACACAGGGCGATGTGCCTGAGAAAACGCTCGTCACACGCTCGCTGGATGTGCTGGTGACTATGCTACCGGGTATTGATGCGGTCGTGGAGTGGCATGTGGTGAAGATGCACCGCGCCTTTGTGGAGGGTAGTTTGTACTGGCTCAAAATACACATGGACGAGGTACGCGCTTGTGTGTGTATGTGTGTGTGTGTGGCGTAAGGTGTATGTGAGTGTGAGTGTGAGTGTATGTGTGTGTGAGTGCGTGTGTATGTGTGCGTGTGTGCAGTGTGTGATATATATATATATGTGTGTGTGTGCGTATGTGTGCGAGAGAGTGTGAATGAGCGTGAGTGAGTGAGTGTGTATGTGTGAGTGAGTGTGTATGTATGTGTGTGTGAGTGGGTGTGCATGTGTGGATGCATGGGAGTGTTGGTTGAGTTGAGTGTACTTGTGTACATGTATGTTGCATATGCGCATATGGGTGAGTGAGTGACCCCATTCTTGTATGACACTGTACATGTATGAGTAAGGGAGTCTCGTTTGTTTGTAATACACTCCCCATGATGTTGTTTGATGGAGGACGAGGTTGCTAAAGTTCAGATTAAGAGCGTATTCAGTCCCTTTAAGGGTTTAGAGTTGTACTGTTTCGAGTATAGAATCCTTCTTACTTCTGTTGTCTATTGATTGATTTTGCAAAGCATGCCTGGGAATTGTATGGATGTATAAATAAAAAAGTAGAAACGATGGTTATTCTTTATTATACGCACATATATTTGTTTATATACAATCTGAGGTTTTGGATGGATGTATGTGTATAGAGTCGTCTATGCTGTACGCCGTTGCTGGAACAGTTGCGGTTTTCGTATATACACACACATATATATATATATATATATATATATATATATATATATATAGTAAACACCACGTGACGGCCTCACAGTTGCGTTGTACCTATACATATCATAGTAATAGGTACACATATACATAGTTAAATGTACACATATACATATATAACATTTACAGTAGTTCATCAAGCATCGTTGAATTACGACTATCATACCATGGAACAGTCCACGCACACCATCACCGTCACATACTGAATGGGCTTGTACCTATTACTAATATAAAATTCGAGTACTCGCTAAGTTTAACTGGTGTGTCCTCTTACATTGCATTGAAACAGCTGTGCTAAAAATAGAATCTGAAAGGTAGGTGCTAAAGATGGCAGGCTGCGCTAAAAATAGGACTTCACGTTTCAACGTGACCCACTCGAATACATGTATGCTACAGAGAGGCGATGGATTCAATCTAAGTGTATGCATATAGTTACGATATATGTGTTCAAATGTTTTCAAAATGCTTCGATGTATCTAGAGTAAACATATTCAAAATGCACAATATACATCTAATGATTTCCCATTGTAGTGTATATATACATTCTAGATAGCACATATGCACATGTATCCTCATTTCAAACGTACTGCTGACTTCCAGTTGAGGGAAGCTAATGAATTCAAGAGCTGGTCTCTCGGAAACCCGCACTGTCTGGGTGATGGACAGGACACCGTGAACCCTCTGCGGAAGCTGGGTACATGGCCGGAGTGTGATGATACACTCTCTGATGCGACACGTCTCAGTACTAAGATTATAACCAGTCTCACACACGCAGGTATGTTTGTGGCCTGAACGGCTGTGTTTATGTGACGTGATCTGTGCTTAGTTATGATACCCTACTGCGCTCATAGTGTTTGTCTTGTCGATCTATGCAGGCATTCTAGCTTCATGCTAAGGCCAATAGGTCAATCGCGAGTCTCATTACCAGGTAAAATACATACGTACCTCATAGACAATCAATACCAATCAGCCCATCGCGAATATTTTAGTTAGATAAAACATCTTTACACCCTATGAATGGGCAAGACACCCTAATTCTATCACAGCTCACCCACCCACCACCAATAAGCCAATCATAAGTCACTGAAACCTCCTACAACAGCTCACCCACCCACCACCAATAGGCCAATCACAAGTCACTGAAACCTTCTATCACAGCTCACCCACCCACCACCAATCAGCCAATCACAAGTCACTGAAACCTCCTACCACAGCTCACCCACCCACCACCTATAGACCAATCACAAGTCACTGAAACTTTCTACCACAGCTCACCCACCCACCACTAATAAGCCAGGCACAAGTCACGGAAACCTTCTATCACAGCTCACGCATCCACCACCAATAGGCCAATCACAAGTCACTGACACCTACTACCACAGCTTACCCACCCACCACCAATAAGCCAATCACAAGTCACTGAAACCTCCTACCACAACTCACCCACCAATCAGCCAATCACAAGTCACTGAAACTTTCTATCACAGCACACACACCCACCACCAATAGGCCAATCACAAGTCACTGAAACTTTCTACCACAGCTCACCCACCCACCACCAATAAGCCAATCACAAGTCACTGAAACCTCCTACCACAACTCACCCACCCACCACCAATCAGCCAATCACAAGTCACTGAAACTTTCGATCACAGCTCACGCACCCACCACCAATAGACCAATCACAAGTCACTGATACCTCCTACCACAGCTCACCCACCCACCACCAGTAAGCCAATCACAAGTCTCTGCGGTGCATTAGAGATACCTCCGCCACTCAATCTGCGACATCTCCCCTCAAAGTCGTCCGGCAGCGGAGCAGATGCACTTGTCAGCAGTGACGATCAAGTGTGCATGTTTCGTTATGAGTTCTTTCTATACATGTGTGCGTATGTATGGATATGTTGTGTGTGTGTGCGGGGTCAATACACATATTATGTGTGAGGTGTTTTGTCCACTGTCTTATGCGTGGTTCTTCAATGTATCTGTACCTATTGTCGCGTCACTGTCTTATGCGGTGTTCTTCAATGAATCTTTATCTATGTGTGTAAGTTTGCAAGACGCGTGTTTGTTCATTAAACTATATGTCATTCGCCCACATCCCCACACACCTGCACACACTCACGCCGCGCTCAAATGCTTAGGCATCGTAGTTGTGGGTTGCTGCAGCAGTGCAAAGCAATGTTCTGTTGATGATTTGAAGTCGTCATTGAAGTATTATAGGTAGATGTACTTCTTTGCAAGACGAACATAAAAAGGTATAGGTCAGTGGGTACCGTTTCCGCTATTGAGACATCAAAAAACTGAATTATAGCAGTTCATATATCTCCTCCCGAGACACAAGCAAGGTTAATCGCTCATAAGCGCCGCTCTGTTGAAGTATACCAACTTCTAGTGGTGGATGACAATATGGTAGTGCATGCTATCACACAAACACGCGTGTTATTCAACATCTCGGGTGCTCCTACTGATTATTAGGCACGTTTATATACTAGCATCCCGAACTCATGTACTAACCAACAAACACATGTATATACCATCAGCTCGAATTCTCGCCCTGGGACACAAGCCGGGGCAAGGCGCTCAAAAGCGGTACTTTGTTGAAGTACACCAACTTCTTCAGTGGGTGGCAGAAGCGGTGGTTCTGTCTAGAGCGGGACAGGTCTGGGGTAGCTGGTGGCGGCAGTGGGAGTTTGGTTATGCACTTGCTTTACTACGAATCTGAGACAGACCAGGCACAGCCCCGGGGGAAGATGGGTGTAAATGGCATGGAGATCGACGTTGTTAAAGGTATGGTTAGTTGTATGTGTTGTTATCAATATCTGACTGGAAATGTATGTGTTAAATATAAGTGGGACAGGCCGGGTGTGGCCGGTAGCTTCAGTGGGAGGTTGGTCATGATCTTGTTGTACTACGAATTTGAGACATACAAGGCACAGCCCCAAGAAAGAATGTCAGTGGCATAGGGGTCGACTTGGTTAAGGGTATGATTATATATATATATATATATATATATATATATATATATATATATATATATATATATATATATATATATATATATATATATATATATATAACACACACACACATATATATATATATATATATTGTACGTATATATATGTATATATATATATACATATATATTATTATATACAACGTATGTATATTGTTATATATAGTAATAAATATATATTATTTTTATATATATATATATATACATATATATAATATATACATGCATATATATACATGCATGCATATGTATATGTATATATATATATATAGCTATGTTGTACCAATAATATATAATAATATGTATGTATATGCCAATATGTTATAATAATGTCTTAATATATTATTAATTTATTATATATGTTGTTATGTATTATGTAATATGTGTATGGCAATATAATTGCATAATAATAATATATAATAATAACATGTAATATAACAATATGTAATAATATATATTATGTTATAACTGGTGTCATATGTTATTGGCTATTACACAACTAATCATGTCATGAATATGTAATATATGTGTAATCTGTATGTCCATGTATGTTGTATGCATGTGTAATATGTAACTGTATAATAACACATATATGACATGTATGTGTGCATGTTATTATTATGGCATGTATGTAATATATATTACATATTATGTATTACATGTAATAATATTATAATATATTATATGGCTGGTTATATATACATAGCAATATTAATATATCAATATTATAATAATATTAATATGCTAATAACATTATATATATACAATATGGCCATATGCAATACATATTGTGCAAATATGCATGTAATATGTATGCATAGCATATGTACATATATGTTATGTATATATGTTATTATAATATATATGTAATATATATTTATTATTATATATATATGTATATATGTATATATATATATATACATATGTATTATTATATATATATATATTATATATATATATATATATATATATATATATATATATATATATATATATATATATATATATATATATATATATATATATATATATATATAATATATAAACATATATGTATATATATATATATATTAATATAAATACATACATATATATATATATATATATATATACGTATGTCTCCAGCACACACACTCTTTCTCCCTCTCATCTGTCTGATCGAAATTTGGTGGTTCTTACCTCGAATACAGGTACGGTGGGCGAGTTCACTGTCAGCAATGGGTCGCAAGTGTTTACGCTGTGCGCACAGAGCGACAACAACAACGGCGCGAGTGGCTGGTAGCCTTGGGCAGTGCCAAAGCGCACGACCGTGCCGAGGCAGCCCCGCATGTCACGTTACTACGAGCCTACTCAGCGAACCAGAGCGTCGCATCACTTCAGCGCGAGAGAGAGGCTGAGTTAAGTGACGATCCATTGGAGAACAGAGATGTAGATACGAATGCGGATGCCGAACGGTGTCAGAAAGGGGAGACTGGAGGGGTTGGGGAAGGTCTGGAAAGTCTCGAGACCGTCAAGGAGAAAGAGAAAGTAGGCGGAAGCGACGATGGTATGTAGCTTGAACATGTGTGGTGCCACGTGCACGGATATGATATTGAAGCTTGCTTGTTCACGGTGATTTCCCATGCGTATTCGGGGCATAAGGTTTAAAGTTTGTACTGTATACTTCTGTTTCTGTTTTGTACTTACTGATTTGTCATATATATAGGTCAAAGGAGTGGCATTTGTTTTACGAACTCCTGTTTTAGCATTTAAATACCCATACACATTGCCAAGGGGTTTTATTTACCACCATCTTTTTTTTTGTTCTATTTGTTGTCCATACGTATTTGTCAGTGGTGGTGTTCTGCAAACGTTGTCCTACTAGGTTATTTCCCCGTATTATATTGGTCAATGGGGTTGATTTTATACTGCAAACGTGTCTATATTTCTGTTTGTTGCTCACGTGTATCTATGGATGGGCTCACCCTGCAATCTTCTGCTCTACACTTTCAGCTGCCTGTATGTATTCGTCAATGTGTTTATTCTAGGAGCCTACTGTCCATCGTATTTGTTGCCCGTAGATATAAGCCAGTACAGCACGTTTATGATAATTGTGCAAGTCACACCGCTATAGCAGTGGTCAATTTGAGCCTTGTCAAGGATCGCACTTTTCACTGTAGAGCACCTTGGTATTGACGTCTGCAACAGCCTTCTGGACGAAACAGAATATTAGTCACGTCTGTGCTGTGCGTCTGTGTACTTTAAGTGTTGGTGGTTGCACTATGTATTGCACTGTATCTGAACCTCTGCGCCGTATGTGATTGCTCAGTGCGGGCCGTTTGGATGTGGGCGAGACAAGGCGATAGTCTCATGCCAGTACCATGTGCTTATAAATAAGGAGTTCTGGGTGTTGTACTGTGTATTGTTTTATACCTGAAGTACTGTGGTTTAAAATGTCAACACTTCAGTTGTATTGGGTGCAGTTCTCGTGTGCCGATTCAATTGCTGTCTTCAATATGCAATCGGGGGGAACCCAAAACGAAATGTACATCACTTTAGGACACATTATAGAACCACAAAACTGGCAGCCTGCTTCAATACGGGCACGATTGCGTACAAGGCAAACAAATACGATTTTTTTTTTACCCACTACTGTTGGCAGAGGTGCGAGTGCAGTGGTATGCAGTTCTGGATATGTTCGCTTTGAGTGACTATGAGTGCATCTGTGATATACCCTATGTTACCCGCATACTACCATATTCTGTGATACCCTATGTTACCCGCATACTACCATACACAAGTATAGTCAACGCGGTCGCATGTGCGGATCACTGTGTGTATGAAATCGACATTCGGCTCCATCGGTTGGCGGGAAATACGAGGGCAATGGTACAAAGCAACTGGGCTGATTTGTTTCGTATCAGATTATCGTTTCATCTGTTTGGCTCACACAGTACCCTCATAAACCAAGTAGGATTTCACACAATGCCGAGTTTGCAGTCTCGACTTAACTTACTACTGTTGGCAGGACGCGAGTGCGGCGGTATAACGTAACTGGGTGGACCTGTTGTCATTACATCTCTTGCCCACATAATACTATCATGCACCAACTGTACTGTAACACAGACGCATATGCGTACTGCTGACGCGAGTGCGGTGATACAGAACCTGTGTAGTTCTGTTTGGCGAGTAGCTATAAACGTATCTATTGCACAAATAATATACCGGACACCAAGTGTAATCCGACATAGACGCTTAAACTCACTAGTAAGTTTAAATTTCGCCTTTTACTTGCTGCTGTTGGCTAGAGGACGCGGGAGCAGTGAGCCAGAGCACCTGGGTCGATCTGCTGAGTGAGTTGGAGATGCACGATGAGATGTTGCGCAACCAGGCTGAGACCATCAACAGTATTGTTGGGCCGGATGGGGACTTGGGTGGAACTGAGGAGTTCCAGGAACAGAGTGTACTATTCAGGGCGGTGAGCAAGTCGCTGCTTACGATAATGCAGGATGCAATTACAACCACGTCTGTGCTGGTATGTGAGCTTATAATATTGTGAAGTCAAGATGCGAATTTGATGGTTGTCTTTTTATATGTGCATACATAAACATACCATGTGAGCTCATTAGAGACGTACTGATATATGTACATTGATATATGTACACAATCGTACACACACACACATCACATATATATATATATATATATATATATATATATATATATAATATGCACATACATACATATACACTATATGTACATACTTACATACATACATACATACATACATACATACATACATACATACATACATACACGTACGTTACATGCATATATATATATATATGTATTAATATATATATATATATATATATATATATATATAATATATATATATATATATAAATATATATAATATGTATATATATATATATATATATATATATATATATATATATATATATATATATATATATATATATATATATATATATATATATATATATATTATGCATATATATATATATAATGTATATATATATATATATATATATATATATGTATAGTATATACATACATATATACTATATGTACATACTTACCTACATAAAAATTTAGCATAAAGGTTTATATATCAGCTTCTCCATTTGATGATATGCTTTTAACCCCATTGGAAGAATGGCTGTGCACGCACAGGGATGGACAGAGTGGACCTCTGCATTTACCTTTACTAGAATGTAAATTTCCTGGAAGCTCATACATTTCACAGATACTTCATTTCAGAAGGACATGTGATGCTGTAGTAGAACTTGGGTTATGTGGTGTGTGTTGAAGTACACATAAACCACCACCTCTTTATGCTTCAGTTTTATAGACGTATATGTTACCGTACGAATTAGCACTCCGAATGCTTGCTTATCAGCAACCCTGCAATAACACTTGATACCACAGCAAGATTTGCATGAGGCGAAAATGGCAGATGAGAGAGTCAAACGGAGTCAATTGAAGCTCAAGATTCAGGTAAGGTCGACTTGAATGTGAGTGGGCAGTGAGGAAAGGAGAAATCCCTACCTATCAAATCTGAATTGCGAAAACGACGCAATGTTTCGGAACGGTTTGTACGTGCATATTTGATTACCATGCATACACACACAATCATGTATTCAGTAAAATAGAGCGCTATCCATACACTTATGTATCAGTGTACGGTTTGAGCATCAACACTATCTCACTGAGCAGACCCGATGGTGTGTACGCAGTTAGACCAGGACCGTTTTTTCCTCGCCGGACAGCCAATATAACGTATTCAATATACGTTTCTTGCTTAAAATCAATCAACCTTCGAAACATTCAGACAAATGATTTCGCGCTATACATAGCTTATCGGTGCTCATGTGGGTTATCTCTCAACCTAACCCCGATCGTCAGTGTTCGAACTGCCAAATTACCCCATGCTTGTCCGTATACTGCACCTGCTGACTATAGCCCCTCATATTTTTGCTTCGTTGCATTCACCTGTACATCAGAACGCTACACACCGGCACAAACAGTTGTCATCAGGCCTCGATGTCTCAGAGAGCCCGCGTACCCACCAGTCGGCGGAGGACGCCATTCTACAATTGGGACTCATTGGTGAGCAAGGCGAGCTGCCTAAAAATATAACGAATGTGATTGGTTCGGATCAGAAAGATGCTCTGAGTGCTAGTAGTAGTGTGCCGCGATTCAGTGATAGTCCGAATAGCCGGCAGCGCAGGGCAAAAACAGTATCGGGGCATCTAGCGTCTGGTAAGCCAGGATCAAGGCCCACTCATTTGTAATGTGTATCCTTGTATCATCTGCTAATCCCATAGTCGTATAATTTAGAAGGCTATGCTGATCAGGGCATGTAAAACTTGATAGACATGCCATCGGATTTCTCGAGGATATGATTAAATGACATGTTGACATACCTTACTCGGGTGCAGGAGTATACATATTGACTTTGCAAACGAGGCTTTGTCGGCAATTCACATCTTGTGACTTATTTTTACTGTGTGAGACTGAGACGTTGAAATTGTATTTAACACGATATGCCCAATGTAAGGCTCGACCTTGGTTCTATAGCTTTTTCAGGTTTCATACTTTTATACATGAATGGACGAATTTATAGATTTGTAATTTTACAAGACATGATAGTCGCGCATAAATACCTTTTTAAGGGGTTTTCGCGCATACTCAAGTCGGCAAACTAGGTTGTGCAATATTCATCCGATCGAGATGATGAATCTGATCAGCTCGCACATGCACAAGAATAGACACAAGCTACTCCATATTCCAATACCAAGAGTTCAGCTCAAACCTCCTTGCAAGTACCAAGCAGCGATGTCACTGAGTGGATGAAAACGCCACTGCGACCAGCACACCAGTACGTGTCACTAGGGGACATCATATATACAACCAAGGTTTGGTTCTTCCTTATTATGTACTTATCATGCAGTACATATCATCTGACAGCGGGCGGCATTGTCGTATGTACGGAATGTCGGACGCCTTTTTTGAATTGTAAATACGTGTTCACTTGGATATAAGCATACAAAATGAAAGGAAGCACCAACTGCTATCGCACATGTCGTGTGTACTCGATCTTAATTACGAATGAGCCGTCGCCCAATACCATGAATAATACTTTTCAAGGTATAATAGCACAAGTGCTAGTAGATAAACCAGAAATGAGGTATGTACCGTACGTCGGGATTCATGTACAGCTGGCTTAAACAACAATCGCATGTACACTGATAGTGTCGATGTTCGATAATCAACGTCCACAACACGACTTGATATCAGAGTCATGTTGCCCACCTTCTCGTGCATGTACAGCCGTCAGAGCATCCTCAACAAAGCAATATACAGCATTGGGACAACCAACAAATACCGTGTCACGTGGCCCCTTGCGTTCCGCTATTAGACATACATACACTGCCTGCTTTGGGACAAAATATCTCAGTAGTAGACAGATTAGAAGACTCTGAGAGTCCTCGTAGAGAAATTGAATTTTTCATCATCCACATACAGATAGAAGCCAGAGCGCTCAATTGAGGCAGCGAGATAGGAAATAAACGTAGTATTAGCGATCGACTAAAATAACTATCTCAGAGCATGTGAAACAAACGAATCAAGTGGTACCTTCTAAAAAAATCGAGAAAATCGTAGTGTATAGATATATGAAAGACATCCTCGTGCACGGTTCACAGACGACTGTTGAAAGTATTGTAAATTTCGGAGTGAATCACATAATTGCACATCAATTTGGACAGTAATCGCCTATTTTGCTGGTTGAATATAGAACAGGGCCCAATACTGAGAAGGCACGATCCGATACCTTGACGCCCAAGTATAACCTTGTTGTTGTAGCCATTAAATCTTTGTACTCATGTTAGTGCATACCGCACGTGACACCAACGCATTCGCTCAAGTGTATCATTTTATCACTTTAAAAGTTGAGAGTTGACATGATATCTAGCTCAGCTCAAATACATTTGGCAACATATTTTATTGATTGGTATTCAGTATACAAAGAATGTCTATTGAATTCTGAATTGTAGCCTGTACCTGCTTTTAAAAAGCAGCATATATATTACTTGAAAATCAGTTGTTTCACGGCATCTCAATGAGAGGGTAATGTTTTATTCACAGAATCTCTACAAACGCACAAAAATGATCAAAAATGCTAAACATGGTAACGTGCATACTCGTGAAATGCTGTGTATAGAGTGCGTAAGGTGTACAACTGAAATGTGCCACCCAATCTGATAATCAACGACAGAAGTTTCGCGGTCAAGGGTTTTGAGGTCTACATGTTTGGTCGTTTTATTTTTTTGGACGCGCTTTCTGTTTGGAATTTGCATGTTCGTTTGTGAACACTTCAAGTACGTTGCTGATTATTTCAATCTTATTTAGATATTTAAACGAGCGCTCTGAGAAATGCTTGGCAATAGCCTGGCTTCAGGCTTGAGACCCGCCAGCTGTGCCGGACTATTCCAGTATTGCGATGGGATCGCCGATCGTTTGATGGATAGCATATGACATGCAGGTGTAATGTTTGATAAGTTCTTAACGTAATATCGGGACTGACACTATCGAGACAATCGTCCAAGTGACGCAGTGCGGCTATTAAAAGGCTGACTTCGTCTTGCAGTATTTATCTCGATTACAACACTTCGCTCGTGTAAAGGAATCCCAGCTGCTATCAAATGGATGACTTCATCTTGCAGCATTTGTCTCGAATACAATACTTTGCTCGTGCAAAGGAATCCCATTTCTTTTGTCTGCCATCTGTATGTATCGGTTCGTTGCAATCGACTTGTCTATCATTCTCTGTACCATCCACGGTGTAGACACTAACGACTATCAATTGCGAACTTAACAAAGGATTGTAAGTATATTGATACTGTGCATTTGTACATACTGAGCTCTCGGCGAGAAAGCATTCAGTAGATGCATCACTTGCTTTCAATTGACATAATTGATTGTCTTTCTTAATCGGTATCAACTGGTCGACTGCAGTAGGATCACGTAATCGGTTGATAAGCTCTGCATGCTGTGTAGTGGGCGATACTCGTCCAGTCGCATATTGCTTAGTCCTCATAGTTCATTAAACTCATTGAACAGTGACAACAAAGTGTTGTGACGTGAAGACCAACACACCTCTATTATTGTATGCAGACGACATAACTTATCAGCCGATTATGTGAATCTGCTGTTGTCCAGCGTCCACAGTCGATGGTTTGATGCTCATTCCCGGATGGCATCCGAATGTTTTGGATGTTTTGCTGACCTGATATACGACAAAGACAAATCTTCTTAGCAAACTAGTTTTCAACCCGTCGCGATATGTCTTCTTAGGAGAATAACATGACGTAAATCGAGAAGTAGTTTCCGACAGTCTTAATATGTCGTCATAGCGAAAAGTGCTGTCTTAAACCAGCCCAGGTGTTTTGTTGCAAAATACAAAACAATGCATTTTTGTGAAAACTCTATTTTTTTAGGAGGCTATGATTTTTTACATATATTATGTTAAAAAAGATCGCATGTAAAATTTTAATAGTTGTATGTAAATATACTCATAGCCTTCTGAAAATTCAAAATTGAACGATACTGTATATGATTTACAGATATTTACGTTATTTTTTAAAAAGAATTTTATTACATCGCATTGCGCTGATTGCAATTTGCGGAAGACCATGATTTTTGATTTGTTTTTAAAAAAAACAAGCTGCCAGAGCCCAGAAGTCAGAACTCAGAAGTGAGGAGTCGAATGTAAAAAAATAAAAATTAATAGATCCAAGAAATAGGAAGTTTAAAAAGAAATCTGACATCATTTAATCTGACATCATTTAATCTGACATCCAGTAATTTATGGTATTGTCGTTTCCAGATGTTTTGACAGTCTACCCGTGCTTAGCAGGGGTAGGAAGTCTGGCATCCGGGCTGAAAAGTAGCTGAATATTGAAGGGACACAGAGGTTTTTTACTGGCTCTATAAATGAAACAGTCGATGTGATTGGTGAACGTTTTCATTTCAAAAAAAAACCTTTTTTCAACCAATTTTCTTGAATTTAGTTATCCACTGGGAAGCTGTTCCGAAGAGAATATCTGACACATCCCATTGGTTCTGGGATATATTTTTGCCCTGGTACCATCTGGCGTGAACCTTGAATTCTGACCTTCATGATCACCTCGAACCTGGGGTATATTTATTTTTCTTCGGATTCAATTTTTTCAATAAATAAATATAAAGATAGACGAACAAAATAGATAAATATAAATACACTCGCACACATATTTAAATTAATGCATACTTACACAGTATTTATATATAAATATTACAGCTATTGTAGGAGTTTGCAAGTATGACAGTGAGTGAACACGTATCATGGTTAATTATAAGCGCATGGTATTTCTACCATCTAACATATTCTGAGTTAAAGCTATTGTTTAGAGTCAGTGAAAGTAAATCACGACGGTTAGTGAGATCATTCCTGGATACTGGTAGCCCTGTTCCAGAAAATAGAAGACAAAAAGTAAGAGAAGGTAAACTGCGAGACCCAAAGCTCATCCAGTGTGTACAAGAAATATTTTTGTCTGCATTGGTGCCCCGTGATCTACTAGTAGTGGTTGGCCGGGCTCGCCATTCATTAATAGCTGTATTGGCAAGACGTAAAATTGTCTTCTCGAGAACATTAACACTAAACATGTCGTCTAGTGTCATAAGAACTACATCGTTATTACCCTTCTTATTACGAAATGATGTAGTATTATTCGGCGCATTAAATTTTACTTGAACATGCATCGACCTTACTGGGGGGATCCGGCTTATCCGATGCAGCCCATAGTTTTGCCCATTCCTGCGCTGGTGTTTCGTCTTCTTGATTCAGATCTAAGTCCAGGTCTGTAGTCGCACGTGGTCGTTTAGTTGTGGCTGGCTCTGGCTCATCGTCTGGCTCGTCGTCATCTTCAGACGTTTCGCCTATATTATCCCCTGTAAAGAACGCAGGCACGCCCCTATTTCCTTCCCGATTGCCTCCTTCAGTGCGTTCCACACCATCAGTGATAATAGCACCCACATACGGACTAATAAACAGTATATTATGTTTTCGTCGATTTGTACGTAACAGTGATTCTTCATATTTTGTATAAGATAAATTGGCAAAGACCAACCTATTCTCATGTGCAAGCGAGTCCATGGGTCCAGGATAACAATGAAAACACATTCCCTTGCTCCCGCTACCTTCTTCTCCTATTGTTCTCTTACAAAAAGGATGGACATATTTCAGACACACTATACATTGATGCGAACTTAGACCTTTTCCTGTCTCCCGGTCGAAACCGAGAAGACAGAATGCACATCCACGCAAGTCTAAAGAAGACGCGTTAAGTGGGTCACCCATAAGGGATCTGTGAGTAACACGTAATCCATACCCATGGAGTCTAGTGCTGTTTCTCCCTGTGCTGCTGGTGGCGCTCGCGCTTGAGATTGTACATTTGTTGTGTGTGCGCCTGTGATGTCATCTGTTGTGTGTACATGTGCCTGGCCGGTGTTGTCAGCTGTTGTGTGTACACGTTGCTGTTGGTCGGTGATGTCATTTGTTGTGTGTCCGTCTGTGATGTCATTTGACGTGTGTGCATGTTCCTGGTCGGTGTTGTCAGTTGTTGTGTGTACACGTTGCTGTTGGTCGGTGCTGTCGTCTGTTGTGTGTGTGCGGTTGTTGTCATCTGTTGTGTGTGTGCGGTTGTTGTCATCTGTTGTGTGTGCGGCTGCGATGTCATCTGTTGTGTGTACATGTACCTGGCCGGTGTTGTCAGTTGTTGTGTGTACACGTTGCTGTTGGTCGGTGTTGTCGTCTGTTGTGTGTGTGCGGTTGTTGTCATCTGATGTGTGTGTGTGGTTGTCGTCTGTTGTGTGTGTGCGGTTGTTGTCATCTGTTGTGTGTGCGTGGTTGTCTGTTGTTTGTGTGCAGTTGTCATCTGGTGTGTGTGCGTTTAACTGGTCTGCAGTACCATCTGTGGCATGTGCACATGGTATCTGCGTGTCATTTTCGTCGTCTGTACTCTGTTGTTGAACTATACTTGTATTGTTGTTGCCAATTTGCTGTGAAATACATACATTATCACTACCAATTTGTTGTATAATGCCTACATTGTTATCACCTACTTGCTGTGTTACTACTCTATTGTTCACTCCTTCCTGTTGTGTGAATAGTATGTTGTTATCACCTACTTGATTGACGAAACTAGTATTGTTATTACCGCTCTGACGATATATATTCGTATTTCCACTTCCATACTGATTGTCTCTTGTAAAATTGTCTGTATTATCTCCCGAAAACAATCGCTTCCTAATGAGTTGATGATCTGTATTTGGTGCAAAAGAAGTACTCACCTTCTTTTGCAGCACGCTCTTCATTCTTTTTTTCTGATGTTATACTACCACGCTGCTTTGACTGCACACTACTAAGTGATGCATTCAATAGGCGCTGACCCCTGGCACTGATGTTCGACAATTTAGGCATTTGTTTTCTGGTTCGATTCCCGTACAGGATTCCTCTTTGTCTTTCTTGATCTCTCTGGTAATGTGCTAAAAGTGCAGCGTCTTCTATATGATCAAAACTATTGTCTCTCGCCTCGTCTGTATGTATGTTTGAACGCCAATCATCTACCTGTGATCGTTGTGAGTGACGTGAATTTGAAAGTGAAAGTGAATGCCTTGAATTTGAACGTGAAAGCAATGCATTTGAATGTGAAAGTTGTTCGCGCGTGAGCTGTGTTATCTCATTTGAACGATTCGGCACTCGAGGGGGTGGCGGCTCCCCGTTGAGGCTACTAGATATACTGTCAGGCATACTGTCTAACACAACAACAATGCAGAATAAGCAACTTCTGTGCTAACTATGTAAACGACTGTGTACTATGTAAACTACTATAAAGTTATTAAATACACCGGTAACAGTAGTCTTGCCGTACTTTACTAAGTGCACACCGGGGTCTTTTGGTCTGTTGACCGGCGGTTGTAAGTCATCTACCAACGGACGCTACTTTTACTATAGAGTTGGCCTTACAACATGATATCGACTGAGGTGCAAGCACAGTCCTAAATTACAGCATAATGGCTTGTTACGTGGACCGGTCCGGGCTTTCGTTGTACAGGATTCCAGTATATCATTGGTTGACAGACAATACAAGTTTTGTTTTTTCGTACTTACATGAAAATTATTCGTCCAATGAATTTATGATATATTTTAATTCTTTTAACTTTTAACCAATAAATATGTCGTCTATGAACAACGCTGGAAAAAAATTACAAAGCTCGAAAAATTCTCACAGCCAATAGGCTGTCGGTATTCATGGACTCAAGGGGTATGGTATCGGGAGGTACTTTATCAAAATATCTGGAAACGACAATAATATTAACCTTTTTGGAAAAACAAGAAACAAAATTTACTTCATTTGTTTCATCAATGTATCTTAGCCTTCTGGAAAAAAGAACAATTAGGCTATGGTGTTTTTTTCATCCCTCTATTGCAATAAATATTATCAAAAAAATATTATCTTGCTCTTTTAAAATCCTGATGACCAATCCCTGAGCTGCAGACGGTCTCTAAATGGGAACCTCTGACTCTCTGAGTCTGAGCTGAGGCCTGAGCTATATATAATTGCTTGTTTGCAATGCTGCCTGTTATCGTTACATAGACCTAGGACTATATGCTACGTGGCTACTATATACTACTAAGTAGAGAAGTGGGTATGATGTAAAATGTAAATATGGTAAATATGTAGATAGTATTTGGAACCTGGGGCAGGAGCCTGGAGTCCTGGACTCCTGGTCCCTGGAGGCTGGACCGCTGGAGGGATACAAATGTAGCCTATTTATACACACATGTGCGTATCAGGCTGTGGGCTTTAGCGACTTCGAGTGAGGAAGACTGAAGAGTGAAGTGTCGAAGAGCTTATGAATTCCGTAAGACTCTGTCAGGGCCCCCAGGGGGTGGCTTTCTAGTTTGAACGGAATCAGAAAATTTTATTTTAACCAACGGGAAGGCCGATTTTGTTTTAAAAGAAAACGAAGTAAAAACATTCGGAACGAGGACAAAATTTTCTAAATTGTATTAGAATCAGAATCAGAAGTATGCATTCAAAAGCATTTTTTACGGGAACTGCGATTTTTTAAAGGCCATAAAAGTACGTTCAAAATTGTAGCACATTTATCGGTAATCGTTTCTGATTGGTGAATAACTTGATACCCACTACATGGTGTACGGGAACGAGTCGCACCCAAAATTTCCCGTAGGAAAGTGCGCAGTGCGAGTCATCATGCACCAAAATTGGTTTTTCTGTCCTTTCTGATTCTGATTCTGAAATTTCCGATCCCGTTTAAGGTTTTCAGTTTAGACACCCCTATGTCTCTTTAACTTCTGATTGGTCATGGGAAATTGAGAGGTCGATTATTAGCTCTCGATTCTCATACTATTTTAACTCTTCACTCTTTATTCTTGACTCATTACTCTCTACTCTTCTCTACTCTCTTCTCGAGAGGGTCAAATAATTTTGTATTTTTTTTAACTCTTCATTGGCCGGATGACCCTATTTGTAAATAGTTTGTAAAGCTCTGTTTTGTTTTTAAAACAACACTCCGCTATGTACTCGCTACTGCTCTGGAAAGGTTGTTCGTTCTTGACTCGTGAAGTCTTGTGAGCGAGCGACTGATGAGTTATGACTGTCCACGATTCAGTATTCTCTCGTATATTTCGCCATAGTTTTCTAAAATAGTAAACATAAACAGGCTATAGTTTCGAAGTTACTCCGGTAACCACAGTGCCCTTTCCAATTTTCTACCATGTAAGTAGTAGAGTATTCTGATATTCACTCTTAGACTCCTGGTAGACTACAGTGAATACTGAATAGTGAATACTGAGAGTCGGAGTTGACTCATGTGTGCAGATCAAACTAGCCTATCATATGTCCTATGTATGTACTATCGTCTATCACTGCTATGTACATACTGCATACAATTTTGAATTCACCATAATAGCGGTTTTTAATGGCTTAGGCACATTTTAAAAATCATCAAAAAAGTACTGGACAACGGATAGTGAATGGAATGCTGCGATCAGAGTCTGGAGACTGGACCCTCTGAGAGTATGAGGTCAGTGACTCGGTGGGTCACTTGAAGTTGCGGTCTGTGTGGTCCACAACTGGGGTATAAACTTTTAATTGCTTTCAACTTCAATATTGTCTTTCCGGGCTTCCCATCTCTTTCTGTAGTCTCTGCTCTTGTATTCTCTCACTAGAGTCTCTACTCTCTACTAGTACTCTCTCTCTAGGCTCTACTAGAGTAAATACTCTCTCTCTCTACTAGTTTAGTGTTCTCTCTAGTCTCCCTCTCTCTACATGTCGACTAGACTTTCTCTTGATTCTTTCTCTCCCAAGCTAGTAGTCTAAACTCTACTCTAGAGAAAGAGAGAGCCTCCAAAAAGAATAGGCCTTGCTTAAAATCAAAATTATATTCTGAATGAGTATCCAGATTTCAGCATAACCCCCCCCCGTCACATACTCACTTTATATCGCCAGAGGCCAGAATCCACACTTCCATAGTTCCGCAAACAACAATATTTAACCAGTATAATCAAAAAGACAAGAACTGTCTTTTTGTGTGCCCGGCTGTACACACAAAAAGAAAAACAACCCTGAAAGTTGCAACTTGTGCGCAATAAGCACAGAGCCACAGGCCAACCCTTAGAAATTGGGTGACCAGTGACCAGTGACTCGTGAGGCAGTGACCAGTGTGAGCAGTGACTACTCTAGTAGAGAGCAAGCTGTTGACGCTTTGACGAGTTGACGTCTGTCGCTATGAACTTATGATAATGTGCACATTTTTTATTTTCAATTTAGTGCATACTAAACTTCTGAATGTAGGTGTGCGGCAAGTTGTCGTCATTTTTAGCAAATACAGTTATACAAACATGTGTTGAAAACTGCTGTGATGAATGAGCGCAGTCACACAAAAATACGAGTAAAGTTACACAACAAGTATAAACCCAAAAGCCACATTGAGGGCACCATATATGAATAGCATATACGGCACTTCAGGCAAGTTTTCCAGGGCTCTGACCATCATCTGATATCTTTTCGTACCCCATCACAGAGAATGAAGGTAGTCTTAGCACTCCTGAAGTAGTACCTACTTTCAACCGGAGCACTGGATTCTGCATCTCGGCCAAATTCAACTGTATATGCGCGCTTGTGGTTTCACGCCAGTGTATTGATATGCCGAGCATGTGCAATTTGGGATCAATTCGTGGTTGGTTCACAAAGCGATAGAACCATATTCCTTTGCATACATATTCATCCACTGACGCGAGACTCTCGAAACGAGATACCAATGTCATGCAATATGTAGTAAGAAGTCAACTAGGTTATTTTACCGTTTGCAACTGAAGCCAGGTCGATACAGAACTTCAAATCGGTTCCTCCTATGAGAATATAATTGTAGTTGTATTTATAAATTAACTACTACCTTGCGAATCCGATACGATGAGTGCGTGTAGTGTGCACAAGTGGCAGAACATGAAGTTTTATAAAAGGTTATAAAATCTCACACGTACCGTGCTGAAACAAGCCAAGGATATGAGGGAGTATGAACAACAATCTCCCCGACGGTCCATATAAATCCCCCCACCCACACAGGCACCGCGCACGTATGCGTATACGCCGGCACATATGTATTATACACAAATCTACGCGCAGAGCAAACATACGGAGGCGAGTGCACAAACACCAGGTCGAACCACAATCATACAATCTACAACCACCCCAATCACGACCTATGCTCGTATCCACACCATGTATAGTACATATAAAAATTTGTTTACGGCCGTGATCACATGCATTCACCCACATGGACAAACATGCTGGAATCGCTCAATTGAATACTTTTGGTGGTTTAGGTAGACGCATGAATGTTAAGTATGGAGTCATCCTGCAATCTGCTAGCAACGCATTGCTGGACGAATCTGGTAGTATGGTTCAACCTCAGGAATGACAGAATGCGCGTGCATACAGTTCGATACTTCGCGCCAGTGTGCTTATGCATCCGATACAGACCGTAGAGTATTAAATAAAGAATTCCAAAAAAAAGAATAGACGGCACAGGTATGCAAACACGATATTGTGCTCGTGCATGCGCAGAACGGCTACGGAGTGCAGCAAAGTGCGGTTTATCAGACGCAGTCGTTCACTCTATGACCCTAAATTGCCACACCACTGCAAGTACAAAGTAATAAACTTGCACCTACGTACAAACATCTAATATATTTCCATAGAGCACCTCTCACACCACATACATAAGTCGCCAGAGTCAAATGTACTTCAGGGTTTACTTAACCCTATGCCCCTAAAACACTACGCTACATGAACACTAAAATCGACACGTTTATGCCTATGTGAAGGCGCTCATACCTCATTTGAGTAGAAATATTTATCAATCAGGAAACTAGAAATTCTTTGAAGCTCCTCATTGTCGTGGTATTCAAACATTTCCATACATTCCACCCCACCCTCTTCTTCAACTTTCCAGGACACCTAATATATGTTTATTTTGAAGTGGCATCACGCGTAAATATAATTGCGGGTGATTCAGGACATTCAGATTGATAGTCGAGACTTGTTCTCCGCAAGTGCTATTTCACAATAGGTAGCGTCCTTCAAAAAATCAGAACAAAGAAAAAAATCGAGCCGAGCGACTACTAAACCCCTGTCGATGGACAAGTCCTGTCCATCCCTTGTATACACCGCCTTATTTGTACCTCTACATCACCGCACACATACTATTCCAATAGCACAGGACCTTGCATTTACACAGGACTGCCTCAGCAATCTATCGAGCTCCATCTCATACCCAGACCTACCTGTGCATGACTTTGTAGCATCATCTCTAAAAATTGCAGTACAAGCTTGCACGATTGCCCCTCGCCTGCACGCAGTACCTTGAGTGACTGGCTATATAGATGAGTGAATGGTGAAGGTATACATGAGTGACTGGCTATATAGATGAGTAAATGGAGGAGATACATATGAGTGACTGTCTATATTGATGAGAGAATGGTGGAGATAGGTATACATGAGTGACTGTCTACTACGATGAGTGAATGGTGAAGGTATACATGAATGACTGGCTATATAGATGAGTGAATGGAGGAGGTACATATGAGTGGCTGTCTATATTGATGAGTGAATGGTGGAGATAGGTATACATGAGTGACTGTCTACTACGATGAGTGAATGGTGAAGGTATACATGAATGACTGGCTATATAGATGAGTGAATAGTGGAGATATATATGAGTGACTGTCTATATTGATGAGTAAATGGTGAAGGTAGATATACATGAGTGACTGTCTGCTATGATGAGTGAGTGAATGGTGAAGGTATACATGAGTGACTGGCTATATAGATGAGTGAATAGTGGAGATATATATGAGTGACTGTCTATATTGATGAGTAAATGGTGAAGGTAGATATACATGAGTGACTGTCTGCTATGATGATGAGTGAGTGAATGGTGAAGGTATACATGAGTGACTGGCTATATAGATGAGTGAATGGAGGAGACATATATGAGTGAGTGTCTATATTGATGAGTGAATGGAGCAGATATACATAGAGTGAATGGAGCAGATATACATGAGTGACTGTCTATATTGACGCATCAACTGCACTACAATACCATTAACCATCACATGCACTATAATACCATTGACCATCACATGCATTGAATGGTACCTCTCTGGTTTACTCAAGCATGTAATTGTATGCACAGAACCAACGAAGAAATGGCCAATAACCTTCAACTTACCTAAGCACATCCGTCTTGTGGTAGAAGAACCGGCACATAGCATCTCCGTGATGTGCGGTGTTATTGATCACATACATGGCCTGAGTGACCATCTCTGGGTCTTGCAGCGCATCGTATTCAATTATTCTCACTATATACGGGAACAAGCCCTCGTCCACCACGGCTGCATGCAAGTCCAAGCACAATACGAACGACAGGAAAGGTTGCATGAGTCAGCCTTGACTCGGTTTACACGTAGTATACAGATATATATGTAGATAAAGACAGGTACATTCATATATATATATATATATATATATATATATATATATATATATATATATATATATATATATATATATATATATATGTATGTACAATATATATATATATATATATATATATGTGTGTGTGTGTGTGTGTGTGTGTGCATGTATGTGACAATGTGTGTGTACGTGTGAAAAATTATATATATATATATATATGTGTGTGTGTGTGTGTGTGTGTGTGTGTGTATGTGTGACAATGTGTGTGTGTACGTGAAAAAAAATATATATATATATATATATATGTGTGTGTGTGTGTGTGTGTGTGTGTGTGTGTGTGTGTTATGTACGTGTATATATATATATTTATAAATATATATTTATATTCATCTATCTATCTGTATTGTAAATATATCCATCTATATCTATCTATCTATCTATCTATCTATATATATATATATATATATATAACCTATATATATAACCTATATATATATATATATATATATATATATATATATATATATATATATATATATATATATCAACGACTGAACAATAATAACACTCTGGGATTCTATCATGAGAAGCAATCTTCTGATTTGATTTACAATCGGGAACGGTTTCGGAGTCGAAGTACTCAAATCCATACTGAATGTTGAGAATTTAATGAACTAGGTTACGGATAGTGTACAGTTTACAGTCATACTAGAGAGAATTCAGTACAGGAAAGAAACGCATACTCGGTACATTCCCTTTTCATGCTCAAATGATGGAATTCAAGCTTCAGATTGTGCAATGTTTTACCACTCATAGTTGTTTGGCAATAGTAGTTCCAACTCACACTCAACAAACTTGAGATTAGCCTGCGACAATATTGGACACTGGTTAACTAGATTATGTCGGACATAGAACAAGCAGTGTCATATACTCAACAAACCATGGACACGATTGAATGTACATGAACCTCACCCGTTGCGAATTCTGGTTTTCCAGCCACGATGTTGGACAGAGCCCACAGCGCCTCTAGGCGCAGAGATCGTTCCGGAGAGGTTACGCACTGACCCAATCCGTTGAAGAGATTTGCCTGCTGCAACGCCAGTTCTGTGAAGGCGTCCTCACCAGCGAGGATATTACCTACCACAGGATTGAAGGGAAATATAATCAATATACTGTAAGTAGCAGTGATGTGTGAGGTGGGTGAAGAACAATGTGCACATAGCGAATTCATGCAAGGGATCCGTCTGCTGAAATGCTAGTATTGTAAGGTGTAGAAGAATGTAACGTATTGTACCATGAATAGCAGAGTGCCTATGGAATATGGTTTAAAAAACAAGTACACATAAAAAACTCATTGGCAGATCACTGCAAATGATTCGTCTGTTACAATGCCAGTTCTGCAAAGCCGTCCCCGCCAGCGAATATCTTACCTACCATACCAGGAGAAGCGCGATGTCAAAAAAAAAACGATATTTTGGAGAATGACGCGTCTTTGCGAGTGTCCACTATTCGCTACTACCATTCTCCCAACCTTGAGTATGCAAGGTGCTTGGGAATCTGTACTAGCGATAGCAGGAGTGTGTCCTATCGACATAGAGATGTGTAGAAGCTCACCTACTGTCACATCTTACCCAGAGTGCGTAACGCGGGGGATACCATCGGTGTGGCGATCTCTGTGGTGGCTTGCATTGCGGATGTGAGAAGGCTCATCAGACCGTCTTTACAAAGTCGCTCACATAGACTCTCATTGTTGGCAGTCATGTAGGTAAGAAACCATAGGGCTTCGCTGGCAATCCCCACACTCGCACGCGTCGTTATAGTCTCGGGCGACAAGAACATTGGCCGGGCTGTGGCAGAGATGTGATAAGCGGAACAGATAGTGAACCAAAGGGAGATCACGCACTATATGCATAACGATCTTAAGACTGTGTATTGGATATGTACATCCATAGGAAGGTCTTTGGTGGTGGGGTGATAGGTTGCAATCACGAGCAGGAGCATAGTGTGAAGAAAAGCCAGGTTATATGCTTATTCACAGCGATGTCGAATACTATTCATGTGCGTACGTCTATTTTATACATGAATATGTGTATGCGCTTGAAGTATCATTAAATGCAAGCACTAAACTTTTGAAGCGCCGCGCGCGCATAAATCAGCAGCTCAAATCCATGAGTAGATGAAACAGAGAAAACACAACGAAAATATATTCGTCACGATCTACAGGGATGCAATTCGGTGCGCAGCGCATAAGGCATACCTGTTGGGTGACCAAAAGGTGGAGTTTTCGAGAAGTTATTGTGTCCCGGCTGACAATATGATACACAGCATAGAGAATAAGCACACTTCTTAACAGAATTTGAAGCTTCGCTACGCAGATACAGCTACACTATTCACGAGCACGTTATCGAGCCAAACTCCACTATCACAATATAATGAAAGATTGTATGTACAATTGCACAGTGATGATATACATAAATCCAGCTAAGTACACACTCAAAGGGAATCATAACATTTTTTTAACTCATATAATTATACGTGGTAGTCTATAGGCATACTCTCGCACTACATACAACAACTTTAAATGCATCCGGATACTATACTCGCACAGCTAGCGGTGATATCACTACTAGAGCGGTTGAAGCCCCCACAGGCCCAGAAATCTCGACTAATGGCGGGTCGCGCACAATATTATCAAATTCACAGAAGACAAAGAGAGGGTTCCGAATACTGTACAAGATATGTTGACCTCGAGCTCACTCGCAGACGAAGGCGGTTGAAGCTACTACCACAAATATATTTTCGGACTGATGGCGAGCTGAACTAACCAGCGCTATGAGCTTGTGGATATTTTGTATCTGCAGTGTACTATCACCAACGACACTTGCAAACCGCATACCAAGTTCGGGATTTTGGACCAATGGCGGGTCTGAGCCAGCTAGC
>LUCW03002212.1:0-20000 GCA_001586965.3 Sphaeroforma sirkka | reverse complement strand
TATCCGCCGTTTTTATGTCCGTGGTTGTTGGCTAATTTCTTGAAGAAATCAAAATAACAGTTACATCAATACATGAATTGGGTAGCCGCTGGCATCGTGCAGATCTGTAGAAATACGGCCTCCGGTTAGTCTAAAATATCAAGATCAAATGAGATAACACATTGGTTTTATTTTTTCAAATAATTTAATACAAGTTCGTTTTTCAATGTTTCCAAAGTGTTCTGACGTGAGGACCGGACCAGAGAGAGGAATTTAAGACCAGACCAGAGGACCGAACCTAGGGGATTATTTGAGTACCGGACAAGATGACCGGATATAGCCAACTATTGGAGGACCGGACCAGAGGACCGGACCGTTTAGTGGAATAGAGAATTTAATGAGATAAAAGTGACTCATTTACTTGGACCTATTTGAGACGATAGTAGATGTAGGATATTATAAACTAAATTTTATAGTCTTTTTCTTTCTTTAACTTTTCTTCAGATGGAATTTTATCTATATTAGCCAATGTACTAACTTGACTTACGTTATTATGTCTATCTACAAATTAGGCATGTTATCATGAACACTTAGTACTTCTAGTGAAAATTATTTAATAAAGAACAGTTAGAGGTACGTCCTGTGTGATCGAGGATTTTAAGGCTCTTACAAAGAGGCAGTCCCGATCATTCATACACAAGCTACCACTGCTAAATTCTAACCGACTTGAATTGTATCTCAGTTTATATGACATAGTATGACACAAAGAAATATCCATCTGTAGAAATACGGCCTCCGGTCAGTCTAAAATATCAAGATCAATTGAGATACTACATTGGTTTTTATTTGTATTTTAAATAATTTAGTACAAGCTCTTTTTCCAATATTTCCAAAGTGTTCTAAATTCACTTTGATGGCTCCAATAGCCTGAGTATTTGGTATGACTCATCTACTTGGACCTATTTGAGACATTAGTAGATGTAGGATATTATAAACTAAATTTTATAATCTCCGAACTACTACTTATAGATTTTGGTCCTCCCGCCAATCTCCAAAATCCAATAAGTCTTTTTCTTTTTTTAACTTTTCTTCAGATGGAACTTTATTTATATCAGCTAATGTATTAACGTGACTTACGTTATTATGTCTATTTACAAATTAGGCAAGTGGTCATGAACACTTAGTACTTCTAGTGAAAATTATTCAATAAAGAACAGCTAGAGGTACGCCCTGTGTGATCGAGGATATTTAGGCTCTTAACAAGAGGCAGTCCCGATCATTCTTACACAAGCTACCACTGCTAAATCCTAACTGACTAAATTGTATTTTAGTTTAATATAGTTTGAAACCTAGTAATTTCCATCGAAGTTTACACATCGAAGTTTACATATTTTTCAGTTAATTAGTAGTTACCGTAGTGTACTGCTTCTAGACTGTCTAATAATCGCTTATGTCTTCTATTGTCGACTCACTTGGCCCAAGCTTCAAACGGGAATTTACTGACCACTTCTTCCATCAATTTTTCCTGAACCACTACAGCGACTATGAGAGCCATACCATATGTCCATACATTGTAACATACATACTTGTCATTTTTAAAATAAATAATATTATCCCTATCCAGCGACAGGACTGTAAGTATTGTATACTACCTCATAGTGGCTAATACTACCCTAAAGTTAGCTACATGCTAGCTACTATTCCTAGGCCTTATTAATTTCCCTGTTCTTGAGCTATTACTATGGCTAAAAGAAATTTTAAAAGCAAGGGAGCCGCCAGCTCTAAGCCTGCTAAGCCTGTTGAGCTTTCTGAGTTTACTGGGGATACAGGTCCGTCTGGTACTGAGCCTGCCGTTGAAGCTGTAGAGGACGCCGTTTCTGAGATTGGTTCTGAGGAAAACTTTGAGGATGACTCGTCGGACTCTAAAGCCTTAGAAGTGGAGGTCTCAACTGTCGCGGAAAAGCACGCCAGCGTCCGTGTGTCTCCTAGTAGTGCAGCCCAGAGCATCAGACCGCCATCTGACCGCGAAAAGTCAGATATTGGAAAGATTGTATCTCCTGAACAAGTGGAGGAATCGTCCCGAGATCGACGGTTTATTACTACTGAAAGTCAGCCCAATTCACCTATCAACAAAGATGGCGGCGTTCCATTTCGTGAAATTTCATTGTTTTCCTCGTCACTAAATGTTGAGGCAGAAGACGCAAATGTTGGGGACGCCATAACTCGACAACGAGTAGTTGGAATTTCTGAATTTCGACGTCAATTTAACCGCAAAGATAAGCATTTCAATCGAGGTTCAACCCTGAGTCCTTCTGGTTTACCAGCCAACAGGGTTACCACTGATCCTGATACCGCTGGTGAAGTTGGTACAGCCTCAAGATTCAATCTATATAGCTCGGAAGCTACAATCGACCATCCTCTCGACAAGCCTAACCCTGTCAGAGGCTATGATCGTTAAAAGTTTGATAAGGCTCACCACCCTCATAATATCGATCCTCAGTTACCATTTAACCCTGGTAATAACGACTTTGGTAATTGTTATACCAGTACCTAACTAGAGAATACCCACTCTAGCACTGATGACGACGAAGTGAGAACCAGACAACAACGTCTCAGGCTATTACGCTCTGGTATGCAATTCCTTTAGGACCGTCTATTGAATGACTCTGACCTTGACGATGAGATAGCGGATAACATCCGCTATCTATTCGATAACAAGAGAAAGGAGATAGACTTTATAAAGCAGCTAGGTAACGCGAAGGCTGAGGACGATTTCTCTACTAATGAGAGTACAGTGAAGGCCCTTGACCAGCTTAAGGAGTCTATCAGTCTCAAGGATAAGCAGATGATGAATGTCTTTATTCATTTCTGTGAGTTAGAGGAATGGAAAACTATATTGAAGGCTTATGAGCATGGGAGGCCGTACCTATACTGGCAAATATTTATTAATTTGTCCGATGATGGAGACTCTGAGGGCTAGTCTTTTTAAGAAGTTCAATGATGATATTATTGCCAATGGTGATTTGCGATCTATGCTTTGGTCTGTCTTGTAGAGGATAGTTCAAAAGCATACGAACTCATCTACTAGAGTACTTAGTACCTTGAGCTTTACCCAGCCCGCTAAGCGTACCACGACAGAGAATAACACTGCGCGTAATACAAAGAAACCTCGCACTACTGCTGGAGGTGGTAAAGACTCTACTTCTACTGAACCAAAGGGTGAAAGAAAAGAGAAAGCACCTTGCAAGAAGTGTGGTTACAACCTCACTAAACATGATGGAAAGTGGAATGGTAAACACGACTCTGTCAAGTGTGCACCAGGCAAGCCAAACTTTGGGCACACCACTTGCAAGGGTACTAACGGTTGGCACAAAGATGATTGCAGGGACATACCGGACGTCCAAATTACGCACTGACAGTTCTATATGTGTGCACTAGAGCAAGATTACGAGAAAAAGTTCAATAAAATCCATACCAAAGGAGATGATCGTATATTTCAAACCGATTAAGTAAATGGAGAAAAAGTTATAGCACTATTTGATCCAGGGGCTGCTTTCAATTTGACTTATCAAAGCATAATGCGTGGGCTAACCCACCTTGTCAACTTATCGCACAGTTGTTAAATTATGTTAATATTACTAAATCTGCCATTACGCTGTGTTGTCCCTTACGTAGCTTCGACCCATAGTGTAAACTTCGATGGAAATTACTAGGTTTCAAACTATATTAAACTAAAATACAATTTAGTCAGTTAGGATTTAGCAGTGGTAGCTTGTGTAAGAATGATCGGGACTGCCTCTTGTTAAGAGCCTAAGTATCCTCGATCACACAGGGCGTACCTCTAGCTGTTCTTTATTGAATAATTTTCACTGAAAGTACTAAGTGTTCATGACCACTTGCCTAATTTGTAAATAGACATAATAACGTAAGTCACGTTAATACATTAGCTGATATAAATAAAGTTCCATCTGAAGAAGAAAAGTTAAAAAAAGAAAAAGACTTATTGGATTTTGGAGATTGGCGGGAGGACCAAAATCTATAAGTAGTAGTTCGGAGATTATAAAATTTAGTTTATAATATCCTACATCTACTAATGTCTCAAATAGGTCCAAGTATAGGAGTCATACCAAATACTCAGGCTATTGGAGCCATCAAAGTGAATTTAGAACACTTTGGAAATATTGGAAAAAGAGCTTGTACTAAATTATTTAAAATACAAATAAAAACCAATGTATTATCTCAATTGATCTTGATATTTTAGACTGACCGGAGGCCGTATTTCTACATTAGATACGTGATTTAATTAAATGATACAAGACGAGCCTATCTATGTCGACTGTGAAACCGATACGTTCTTGTATCAATGATCCTATTGTATTAAGAAAACACCTTGGAAACACACCATCCGGGTCCTGCAGGTACCACTAAGTGGACACCCTCAACCGAGTTCTTAGCTAAACTAGAGGAGTCTAAGGAGTTTGAACAAAAGCACAAGACTCGTACAGCACATGCACCCGACAAGAATGCAGTCGAGATAATGCCGATTGAGACGGCATTAGATCGTAAAAAAAACATGGAACTAGCTAAGGCCATGGATCAAAGACTCAAAGCTCTAATAGAAACCTGAAGCTCGCACTCAACTTCTTAAAGCGCTGCTTAAAAAACAGCCAGGAATTGCGAAACAACTAAAGAAGATACTTCAACAATCTAATGTTGTTAATTACGTATCTCAGGAGTCTACCGCTCTTGATACTGAAGTTACCCTAACTAACGAGACTATGGTTTATCCAGCCAGCGTTACACATAATCTGACTGACTTAGAAGAGCTCGAGAGCAGAGTTAAATTTATCTCATCGAGCATATGAGCATACTTATAAGATGGCTATTCGTGCAGGGCTTGATTACCCGGCGCTGAAAGAAACCACACGTGGAGTATACCGACGTTGTACTGATTGTGAAAGGAACCAGATCAAGCGCTACGGTTGGGTTTTATAAAAGCCCTTCTTATGTGTGGCTTCGGGCTATAACTTGCTATATACAATACCGAACAAACGCCCGCAAAACAGTGGCAGATTTATGCTATCACGTTTTTAATGACTTCGGTTTCCCCCGAGTACTAGGTTCTGATAACGGTAGTGAGTTTTGTACCGACGTAATGGAGGCACTTATACTCGTATCAGGCGTGACCCATAGGCGTGGTTTTCCTTATAAACCTCAAACGCAGGGTGCAAATGAGACACGTCATAAAGAATTAAAGAAACTATTGCGTACCGCACTAGATGACGTTGAGGATATATGGCCTTATCATTTGAAATGTGTCCAGACTCAAATGAATAACTGCATAAATCCTCAAACTGGTACCATCCCGTTTCCCTATTTCTTTGGCCGCTATAGTGAATTATAAGCAACGTTTGACAAAACTGCGCCCGATAAATACATTACTCCGTGGCTACAAAAGATCGAGCATATGCAGAATGTTGTTTATCCCTGTTTACTCGAGCACAAAATTCGCGTCCTACTTAAAGCGTATGACCGATGGAATAACACTAAGAACATTGTTTAGTTCTAAGTTGGTGATTATGTTAACTTTTTAAATCGTAATGCCAACGTTACCGAACTCTCTTCTAAGATAATCGGACTTTTTGTTATTGCCTATCATGATGAAAAGAGTGATAGTTACGAAGTAAATAACATAGAAGGTACTAGCGCAAACAATCTAGGCACTCACCGTATCCCTACCTCCGAACTCTCATTCGCTCGCTCAATTGATTCTGATGTCCCAGCTATGGAGTCACAAGTCAAAGATATAATTGACAAAACATCCAAAGACGGTTACACTTACTACAAGAGCCGTTTTATGGATGGAACAGTAGCTTGGCTAATCTCCGATGCATTTCGTGAATCACGCGACTTCCTTCTTATTTTTAATAAGAAATGAAATAAGCGTTTACATAAGAACACACGAGATAATCGGAAAGGTTTTCCTCAGGTGACTACAAACCTGGATGGATCTGAAGTTTTCTATCTGCCACCTACTTCCTATGTGACTAAACTTTCTGATCTGCTAACCAACAGAGCAAGAAATCCTTCGAACTTGCTTACTAATGAAGACCAACAAATGGCTATTACCTTATCAAGTAATAAAAGTAAGGCGCCTAGATCGGAAATGGTTACTGGACCAGATACTAAACGACATAGAGTACAACATGAGTTTTGAACTCGTACATATAGGAATAATATTATTTATTTCAAAAAGGACAAGTATGTATGTTACAATGTATGAACATATGGTATGGCTCTCATAGTCGCTGTAGTGGTTCAGGAAAGATTGATGGGAAGAAGTGGTCATTAAATTCCCGCTTGAAGCTTGGGCCAAGTGATTCGACAATGGGAGATATGCGCTAAGACAATTCGGGCCGGTGTTGACACAACACTGTTACTATCGAATGTTCCATATGTTCGCTTGCTGACCTACTAAGTAGAGCACCTACCTCTGTGGTACGGATCGGGTCTGCGCCGTGTAGTGCCGCGGAATGGGCTAGTGCAGAGTATTAAATACCGAGAAGGACCAGATTATCCGACATATTCCGGTCGAGGAACGAGGATGGGGGTAAGCCAATGCCGCACCAGATCACAGATGAATTCGGTATGTGTTGGCTGGCCTGGATCGGAAGTATCATAGGCGGAACCAACAAGCGCGATGATTTAGTTTGAACCGAAATTTGGAAGTAGTACTTCAACAGAGTGATTAACCGGGGTATGGCAAACATCTGTTGATGTGTCAGGGACGGGTGAGGGTACGGTGGTTCTTCAACATGCTGGAAAAAGGATCCAAGGTGTTCGTAGAGGGCCTAGATACCGTGGAAGTCGTGGCACTCCTGTAATTGTTGAAGGAGGTCAGGGCCAATGGGCGGCAGTTTTGGACCTACCAGGATGCGTCGAATCAGTTGTTGGATGCAGGTAAAGTGGCTGGTAGTGAACTTGTGGCTACCGGGGCAGACAGGGCAGAGACAGCCGTCGGTACGGTAGTCGAGCAATGTGAACATGTACATATTCGTTACAATCATAGCACAGAGTCGGATTGGTGTAGACTCGAAGCAGCGATTGAAGCTGTCGTGTCTGGCTGTGTCTCGGTTTGAGGTTGACGGTTTACCCATAACCAGTTGGTAGTGATATTGGCGCCGGGCCATTGCCGCGATCTCCTTGTTGGACCAACGTTTTGTTGAGTTTTTCCTGATGTCGTCACGGTAGATATCGGTCTCTTAAGGCGGTATAAACATCTTAGAGCTACTAAACGTAATAAAATCTTAAAGTCTTTTAATAAGTTTTTTAAGTATACGAATTTTAGTCTGGTAATAAAATTAGGTATGCCTCATAGAAATCAGCAATACTCTGGGGGATTGTAAGGCTGAGACATTGCCTATATATCATCCTCCCAGTACTGATTTCGCCGAAGGGATTTTATTTATGTTTTCGTTATCGTTATCGTCGAAACTAGTAAAATACTAGTAAAATCCTATCTTTAGAAAAAAAATTAAAAAAGTAAAAAATACTCTTGATGTCCTTAGTTATTGTCTTAATCAATAACTGGCCACTTATCAAGAATTACCGACTTGCCATCATCAGGCTGGCACATCTGGTTGGCTGAGCGAAAATACTCTTGATGTCCTTAGTTATTGTCTTAACCAATAACTGGCCACTTATCAAGAATTACCGACTTGCCATCATCAGACTGGCACATCTGGTTGGCTGAGCGGAGGTCAAACTAGGTATCCATTAAGGGTCCCTAGAAACCTATGTTCGGTTGAGTCATCTCGCTACCGAAGTATTCAGATGTATATTTTGGAGTGTTTATTTAGGTCTCTTAATAGACCTACTCTAAATTTACTCTTTGGCCTTTTTTACAGTCCCTTTAATGGGTCGGAGCCAAAATATCTGATTTGTAAAATGGAAAAGGTACTTGTAAATAGAACCGTTAAAAACCATTTAATACACGTGCTTTTAATAGTACGTTTATAATTTACGTACTGCTTAAGAGTACGTTTACCAACATAAGAGTCTAATGTGGAGGCCCGGCTATTACACAGCCCCCACCCAGCTTTGAAATCCAAGACAGGCTAGTTGCTCACTCAAGCTGATTTTGGATTTGCAAAGCGAGAAAGGAAAAACGGGTCGAAAACATTAAGTAGCATAACATATAGTTAATGTTTCTCAGGCGGAGAAGTTAAGCGTTCTCGGTTACCCTGTGAGTTTTGGGCTTAGGTCCAGTAGGTCCGTGGTGGTCGACTGGACGTTTCTTACGTTTCAGTGTCTTTGGGACGTATGAAGGATGAGCAGTAAAGCTCGGGATTTTATCAGCTTGTGACTTATGTAGGCGTTTACGCCATTTTCTATTAAAGACTTTTAAATAGTCTTGATTGTCAAAAGCATCTGAAGTTAACTCAGCGATCGTACCGTCTATAAAGCGTGTACGATAGTATGTGTAACCTCCCTTATCCGTTCTCCATATTATGTCCTTAAATTCAGAACGATCAAGAGGGGCATTAGAGTCATGTCTTCTTGTGAGTATAATATCAGTAGAAGCCCGGCTATTACATCACAGCGTTGGCAGAGAGCTACATGTTGGGATGTACGCCCGCCCGCGGTTTTGTGTACGGTTTTCAGGTGAGCATAGATACTGTGCGGGAAGCGCAGTTATGGTTTGTCGTGGGCCCAGGCAGGTTGCGTCAGAGGGGTGAGTGGATTTGTGCTGGCCATTAAGTCGAGTTGTATTCCCAGGCAACCTCCGAGGTAGTCAGCGAATGGTCGCGCGGGGAGCAGGCCGCAAAGGTGAAGTAAGTTTCCTTGATGTTTTGGAAACCGAGGGTATTTAGTGCCCGTGATAATGGCTGCTGCTAGGATGAGTGCTGAGTTAAAGCACTCGAACAGGGGGTCCAACGCATCCTCCCATATAGGCGGAGCCCAGGCACTAATGCTCAGCCCATATGTAGCCGTGGATAGGATGAATGTTCTGAACATCACCAGTCGGTTGCGGGGGTACCAGTCGGTTGCGGGGGCGGCACATACTTACTCGATAAGCCATGACCGAAACCGTTTTACTCTGCTTTTCGCTTTACGAACTATATCGTACCTTCACGTACGTCTGTAGTCCTAAAGCTACTGGGGGTTATGTAGATAGACGGCCTCCGGTCAGTCTAATATATCAAGATCAAATGAGATAACATGTTGGGATTTTCATTGTATTTAAAATAGTTTAATACAAACTCTTTTTCCAATATTTCCAGTGTTCTAAATTCACTTTGATGGCTCCAATAGCCTGAGTATTTGGTATGATTCATTTACTTGGATCTATTTGAGACGATAGTAGATCTAGGATATTATAAACTAAGTTTTATAATCTCTGAACTACTACTTGCAGGGTTTGGTCCTTTCGCTAATCTCCAAAATCCAAGGATAATATAAACTAAATACTTTTCGTCAGATGGAACTTTATTTATATTAGCCAATGTATTAACTTGACTTACGTTCTTATGTTTAGCTACAAATTAGGCATGTGGTCATGAACACTTAGTACTTCTAGTGAATATTATTTAATAAAGAACAGCTAGAGGTACGTCCTGTGTGATCGAAGATATTGAGGCTCTTACTAAGAGGCAGTTCCGATCATTCTTACACAAGCTACCACTGCTAAATTCTATTTGACTTAAATTGTATCTCAGTTTATATGACATAGTTTAAAAACAGAAATATCCATCGAAGTTTACATAATTGCCTTATGGCTTGGCCTTACCCGAATTATCCTTGTCTGAATACTCGAGAATCACTGATGATAGAATACATCTGATGATGTTGCGCGCGCATCGATAGTTATTATTATCTCCGGGACAGACGACTGTTGCGCATGGAAAAATTAAAGTCAACACAAGTGCTAATGACAGTAATATCGTCGGTGCAAACTGTAACAATTTACAGAATCTTCGTAACCAAATTGTGTCTTTAAAAGCCGAATTAAGTCACTTGAAATGGATGGCAGAAGAAACAAAAAATAAAAAGATACTGCTCGGCATCATCAAATGCAAAACTAGCCAAAGCCTACCAGGCAGGAACTGATGAGTCAGTTCAATAACATGAACTTTCGCTTTAGAAATCACGCCGCTGGACCTAATAGTAATAGTCATGGTAATAATATTTCCGGCAATAATCAACGGATGGACGATTCGGGTGCAAGCAGAAGTACAATCATTCATCCAGCCATATTAATGAAGGGTCCGAGAACACTCAAATTGCTATGGGACGAATGTGAATTTGGATTTAATGGGAAAGCGTCAGCAAAACATTTTACATCGGTGGAGATGGGTCGCGTGAAGCAAGTGTACAGTTTTCGATTTTATTTTGGAAGGCAATGGAGAAGCTTATTGCCCGTGGTAATTCTGTACAATCAGCTATCGAAAAGCTATACGATACATACGGTAATGGACCATTGGTGTCAAATCTTATACGCGAGATTAAGAAGGATAAGCAATTAGCGAAGGTTCAATAAAGTATATATACTACATATTCACTTCAAAAAAAAATGAGTATATCTTTTGAATATTTTTAAGAAAACCAAAAAAGAAAGAAAAAAATGGTATCGGGTCAGTTTGTACCAGACATGTATTCCTAGTATCCTACTAGTCTAAATAGTAGGTAGTGATCCTCTCTACTCTAGTAGCTTTTTGAAAAAATACAAATACTATTTCTTCATATTATTTTGAAAAAACATCCACTTTTATGATTCATCGATCATCAATCATCAGTGGTGATTTT
This sequence comes from Sphaeroforma sirkka, assembly GCA_001586965.3. NCBI lineage: Eukaryota > Ichthyosporea > Ichthyophonida > Sphaeroforma > Sphaeroforma sirkka. Next base: position 9,215 of record LUCW03002212.1, on the reverse strand, counting down.
GTTCAAGCCACGGAAGCTTGGAATGTATTACCGGCGGCTGCATATTGTACAGTGCCACGAGTGCATAGGGCTTTAGGGAAAAACCGTAGGCCCATAGCGGCATAGTCTCTTTTAGTAAAGAACTCGCTCCAAACGAGCTAACGACTATGTAGTTTACTAAAAGTTTAGAGCACTAGAGCAGACTTCAATCCGTAATACGTAAACACGCTTTCAATTTTCAGATAGATGCGTTAACGTGAACCGTACTACGTTTTCATAAGTTATAGGGGTTTGTGCCCACCCTTACATTTCAATATTTGGCATAATTCGCCAACTATATTTCACCAAAATATTTGTTCAGTTGCTTATAGTTGGACATATTTTGTACTGTTAAAAAACATAACAGCTATTAATTGGGTCATACAAGGTAGATCCAAATAAAATTGGTTTTTAGAATTGGTTCCCAGTGAACTACCTGAAAACGGAAAAACGGTTTGAAACCTGAATGTTAACGTTTTCACCAAAAAAGAAGTACGAATCGAAGTCTGCTCTAGAGTATGTATTTACTTGTTACTATTTACTAAATGAATACTATATAGAGAGTATTTCGACTCTAGAGTTCTAGACTCTACTACTAAAGAGAGTCATTACTCAGTCGTAGAGTCGCATATCACCAGTCCCAGGCCAAATAATGACGAGTCGTCACTATTACGTCAATTTGTACTGAATTTTCTCATATTGCAAATAAAACCAACTTGACCCAACTCTGGTACAAAATCTCTGGTGCCGCTCAAATAAGGACGAATCGTTTTAGGGTTAGTCCCATTTCAGGATATTGTTTTCTTTTTTTAGAATTCCTATCCTAATAGCTCAAAAAAATTCCTTTCCTAATACCTGATTATTATTAGGAAAAATAAAAAATAAAGTGCCAAAACGCAAGCGTGGGGACCGTCCATTTTTGACAATTTTCAGCCTTTTTTTCAATAAATATTTTATTACAGCTTTTTATTTTTAAAAACATTTTGCCCATATACTTTTATTTCATAATATCATTGTACTGCTTCAAGTGCCGTTGTACCCTGGCTCGCGGAATAGCTCAAAACATGTCTTGCGTTTACCCACCATTGCTCGCATGCTCAGACGAACTTGGCAACGCGTGCACATCTGTGCAGTGTGATTTTTGCACCCCCATACAATACACCTTCTATAAGCATCTCGAGATACTATTCCATTCATCCTGGAAGCTGCTTCACCTTCGACGCCATCCAACCCCACGAGCTACACGTCATCTGTCCGCATTGCATTTAGGCGTACGTCACGACAAAAAGCTTGGCTAGTTCTATAGTTCTTCAAACTTGCAACACGTCCTTCAACTTCTGCAGGACTAATCGTAAAAATCAAAAGAGCAAAAGAAACGGTATTTACGTTTCCCGTTTATAACGCAAAAAAGCGTTTACGATCAAGGTTTATCCTAAATATAGACCTATAGGTTTACAAGTAGGTACATTTTTTGAAGCGGTCTAACCGTCACGAATTGTCCTAATTTTTACCGTACGTAGATTGTGAGTGTATATAAATCGCCTTTTCATTGGACATTGCTCGTTTTCTGGCCCTGTTATTCAACGAAAGGTCTATTTCTCAGGTGCAAATTTGGAAAATTATCATGGTCGATTTGCCCCCGATATACCTTAAAAAGCGCTTTTAAAAAAACAACTTTTCGCGTTTACGTTTAAAGTTTATCGCCTATTGTATAGGCAAAACGTATTGAGCATTCACTCACTCACTTTGCCGCATCTTTACTTGTTTGTTGTTTATATTTGTTATAAAAAAAATTCAGACAATTTTTTTGTTGTTGCAAATAGAACACGGTCATCACCAATCAGGACAGTGAGGAACTGAGGACACAGGAGGTGCGGATGTCGGGCCCGGCAGACGGAGGAGGAGTTGGAACTTGGAACTTGGGAATTTGAATTCTTCTTGTGTGTGGAATTGGAAAAGGCTTTCAGCTTCGGACTCGGCCTTCAGGGTGGGCGGATGTCCTGAGAGGCTGATATAATTCAAATTGACAACGGTTAATATCGTTTCGTCTGCTTTTTATCCCATATTATTTTTACAATAATTATCATAGCCCTTAGATTCAACGAATGTATTGTACAAATTGTGATTTCGTATCGTAACATGTATTCTGCACCTTAGCATGTGTTGGTGTGTAGACACTTACACTAACTGCGGCTGGTATTTCGGTCGCAATTATGTGTATACTCTGTATAATCGATGTTGACGATGATCCCGATCGAAGCCATCGATCTAAAATGATTCTATGGCTCTCGCACTCTTCTTGCTCGAACCACTGCTTTTGTAGATAATCTCCTATTTTATCAAGCTCATCTTCTCGTTCCTTCAGCGTCGTGTTCATGTCATAAACTATACTTGCGCGCTTGAGTGCCCTTTCGGCTGTGGGGTTTGGCTCGAATATCGACTCAATACTGAGACTACGCTCTAATTCTATCATTTCTTCGTACCCTATTAGCAGTCGATTACGAGATTTCAGTTCAATCATAACTTCACCATTGATATTGATCGGTTTTAAATGCAGCGTTGGCGATGCGCCGACCATGGGCCCAAACTCTCCGTTCTTGTTCAACTTGAGAACCGAAGGATGGAAGTGTATACTACATATACGATGTATGTCTTCCAACCAAAACATTTCCTCTGCTTGTTTGGCCGTCCGACCTTCATATGCAACAAAGGATTTGAAGCACTTCTCGATCCATTTCGCTCGCATCGCATTGTTCACATCTATTTTTTTTTCGTCTCGCAAGTTGTGCGGCTTTCTCATTTCTCGCCTTTGGATAGCCTTACAGTGCTGGGATACGAAAAACCGAGATCTTCTTGCCATCTTTAACATCGTATGTACGACTGTTGCACGTGGCAACTACACACAACACGATCCCTGTGAGCATACAAAACCACTGTAAACACAAATACACACACACAACACGATCCCTGTGAGCATACAAAACCACTGTAAACACAAATACACACATTTACAACTTTTATTATATTTTAGCACCAAATATTGTACTGGTCTGTGAGTTATGAACTTTCGAGCACAATATTTACGCCCATTTTTTTCCAATTCGGCGTCTCCAAAACAAGAAAATGTAAAAAGGATGCTCGGCTTGTTTGTTATTTGAAAAAGGCTATGCCGCATTGCCGCTACGTATAATGTAATATAATAAAAACAATCGATGTTGGTTAATATTTTTATTTTATGTGTACATTTTATCATTTTAAACAAATGCTCATAGCCTCCTAAAATTTGAAAAAAAATAGACGGGTCACTCCGACACGGCATAACGGGCATATTTAAAAAATAGCCTTCAAATTAAACAGACCTGAATATTTGTTTCGTTTTTTAAAAGAAATATTTTTGTTATTGTTTTTTTTAAAAACAAAAACAAACACTACTATTATAAATATATATGTACGTGTATTATGCCTGACCCTGATTGTATACTAATAAATATACGGCGACGCAGACTTGAGGTGGTGGGTATGATGTGTCGAAATACCCGACAATTAATAAACATCTCAGAGGCAGATCCACCATATTAGTTTTATGCAGCCGGGATGTGGAGAGCAGCGATAATAGTTTTGAACAATTTACGCAGTTGTACCTAGAAAGGCTGTGACTGCGTTGCAAATCTCTGTAGTTCACATCTATCTGCATGTTGAGCTAAGCAGTCCAGAGAACGATTGGTTCTAGACGACGATATAACAAAGGACGCGCGACGATTATCTTTTGAATTCTTAGCGAAGAAGACTAGTAAAAATCTACTTCTGCAAAAAAAAGCATAGGCACTCTGCTCGTAGTAGCTGTTGGCCGATAAGCTTATTACGATGTTTTATGTCGCTATCAAATCATGGATACAAACTCACTTGGCTCGTTGCCTCCGTGTCTTGGGCTATTTCATCACATTTGGATTGGCTACGAAAGTACATTTTACTTTTCGAATTTGTTGGGTAGGTCTGATGACTGTGTAGAAAGGTGGAATGAGTACGCCATAGCTGCTCAGCCCTATAGACTTAATCTACTGATCTACATTGGATCTGTAGTGTTTCTCACGCTGGTGATGGCCACTTTTATAAGTATCGTGATACTGAAACACTGGAAAGAACCAGCGTACCGGGCACTAGTGCCGTCCTTTCTGCTTCACCTTGGGATTATTAACTTCGCAATGCCACTGGTCGAACTCTGCTTACAACTTAAGGTAAATTTCATCAATATATTAAGGCGTGTTAGAGCCTTGTGTATAAATTGGTGCTGTTCGTGCACAATATATCAAACTAGCGCAGCGAAAGAATCCGTCTACATATATATATATATATATATGTATATATATATATATATATATATATATATATATATATATATATATGTGTGTGTGATGTATATATATATATATATATATATATATATATATATATATATATATATATATATATATATATATATATATATATAAATATATATAATGTATATAACCATATATATGGATAATATGTATGCATGTGTATTTATGTACATGTTGTTATTAACGTACGTATTGTATATGTGTGATAATATATACGTATGTGTGCACACACATACACACATCATCATATGCAATAATAATATATGTATATATATATATATAATATATGTATATACATATATACATATAAATGTAATACATATGCATATAACAATATGTATATAATAATATATATATACATATATACATATATATTATATATTATTATATATTATTATATATTATATGCATATATATTATATATGTATATATATATATAACATGTATATGTATATTATTATTATTATTATATTTATATTTTATATATGTATATACGTATATGCATACATATAACACATACATACACATTTACATGGATATATATATACATATATATATATATATATATGTGTGATGATGATGTGTGTGTGTCTCCGTGTGTGTGTCTTAATGTGTGGATTTATGGATGTACGTTTGATGTATATATATATATATATATATATATATACATATGTATGTATGTATGTATGTATGTATGTATGTATGTATGTATGTATGTATGTACATATCTATGTATGTATGTATGTATGTATTTATGTACATACCTATGTATGTATGTATGCATTTTGCCATGTATGTGTCTGTGCTATTATTATGTACGAATTTGTGTAATGTATGTATGGATGTCCTTATAATGTTTATTTTTTTTTTATACATGTATATTTTTTATGCAAGTATTCGAGATCTTCTATTGCTAACGTATGTTTGTGTTTTTTTTGTTTCATATCTCTGTTTTCGGTCTCTTCGTTCTAATCAAACATAGTTTTTTATATCTCGGATGCAGCATATCTATCATGTCGAGCTGGGATCTGTCAAATGGACAAGCGCTATAGCGATGTTTGCAGAAAGCTATGGTCTCATTATTTTAGGAGCCGCTCTTTTAGCCCGACTGAGGGTAATGTACCTAGTTTTCCGGAAAGGCGACTTCGATGTACAGTACAAGAAGGTCGTGCTCCGAGTTGTATTTTGCGCAGTGTTTCCGTCTCTGTGCGTATTTATGATCTATCTACCAGAAAAGTACTTTTTTATTGCGGGATTGATCCTGAGATTACTGCTTCTCAGTGTGATCCTAGAGACCATCTACTATTGCGTCAGATTAAGAAAAACCAAATATCTGCGTGACCAGTATGTCGGATTATTGACGACTTGCGGGATATCGATCTTGTCAATTCTGTATCTTGCCGTTATTCTTCCGAATCTCAACAGTTCAACTCGAGTTATCGACCATTTCAATGCCATAATGGTGGTTGTTTGGGTATTTAATGTGGAACTGATTGGGCCCTCAGTGTACCAAACATTCGTGGCGTATCTGCATCGAAATAATCATATAAACTACGAAAATGTCAGCCTGAGCTTGGTGATAAATAAGCGAAGTAGAAGAACGGGACTGCAGACGGTGCTGGACGATGATCGACTGTATCCCACACTTTTGGAGGTCGCACAAGAACGTCACTGTGAAGAGAATGTTCTCTTCCTCCACGATGGTAAACTGTTGTACAATTCGCTCAAAATGTATCAAACCGAGGCGGATGCGCAGAAGCAAGCTTGTGAATCTACACTGGTCTCAACGGATGATAATCAGAGCCCGGCCAGCAAAATAGAGCTCTTGCGAACAACGGTACACGATTGTAGTAGTAGTGAAACACGCAAAAAGCAAGAAGAAAATATCAGAGTCAGTACATGCGATACACACAGCACAGTGAACGTATCTCCGGGTGACACTGGTGTTGTATCAGATCATTGCACTCCGAGATTGGTGACTGAATTACATCAGTTTTTAGATAAGTATGTGATGAGGAGCGCACCCACGCCAGTTAACTTGGCCAGCTCACAAATAAGTGTGCTACGGCAAGCAAGGTCTTTAGACAGGTTGAGCCGGAATGATGCCGATAATATTATGAATGTGCTCGTGCTGAGTTTGGCTGATATACAGATCCTGTTTGAGTCTTCGGGCGTGTTGGTCAGATTCGAGCGAACTTCAGCTATCAATTCAATTTGTGCAGAAAGAGAGGCTGCCATCAGATTAGGAATAGAGACAAGGGGAGAGGAGCAATGACTGTCGTTTGACTTATCATCGGAGTGTCGTCCAGACGGCAGCTGTATTTGCATATCGCTGGGATATTTGTTCTGGTTTATTTTGACCGTTGACGGAAGTGTCATACCCATTACTGTCGAAGCCCCAACCTGATGTGATTCAGGCGCTATTTAGCTGTTTGATAGCTGTGCCTGGCGTCGCTGGCAGTGCAAAATGGAATTTGCCGCCGTAGATGACTTCTTATCAATATGTTGGTAATAGTTGATTTTCAACCCGGAGTCTATAAGTGAAAGGTCTCTTTCGTGGTATATTTACACGAAGACGGCCGGGACTTAAATATCCCTGCCCTTGCACTATTCGGTCGATGCATAAGAACGATGGGCACTCTGCCAAGAGGCATGTCGTTGGGACGCCTAAAGTCCCCAAGAAAAAGACGCAAAAAGGCTTCGACTTCAGAGACAACCTTACGCCTCCCTGTTACTTATATGAGCAGGTTCAGGAGCAGGTTCAGAATGCGGTAAGGTCTGCGTATATAATTTTGTTGTTGTTGGTAAATATGTCCCCAAGCTCTAATTTCTAAGCACAAGTAATTTTCTTCAGCTCAAACTCGGAGATGTGCAGAACTGCAGATATCTGAGATGTGACTATTTAGAATTTTGATTCCAAAATCAATGTGAATATCCAGAGGGCAGACAGAGGTGGAAAAAAACAAAAAAAAATTGGAAATATTGGCCGCTTTCTTGGTATGTACCCTTCCAGTGCGAATTTTGGAATTTTGAGGTCAGAAATCGACATGCCCGATCATCTCTAAGTTCTGTCAAAGTGTCGCAATTTTCAAAACATCATTCCATCAGACCTAAAAGTCTATTTTAGTATGTTATTCGTGTGGCCCTCATAGCTGGCACCGATCGTCTTAGTAGTAGTCATACATACGATGAAGATAAAGATCGTAAAGTGCCATTTCGTGGCCAAGAAAACAGTAGACACATATTGTGATGATTGTTGTACATGCCTTTTTGACCAGTATGAAGATTTTCGAAGCCACAAATCTTTGATACAGGAGAAAGGTTAGCGAAACGACGTGAAAGAGTGCTGTAATGACACATCGGCAGGACTAGAAGAATGTTATTGAAACACTAGACGGAGATAGATTGGATATAATCAGACTGATAAAGAAGGCTTAACGCTACAGCTTGCGGAGTTTTTCGAGAATACACATCACATCGTCGGGTGCCTGAGAATGTGTACGACATTGTCACAGCCGAGATGTCGGCCAAGAATTGAAAAGATTGTTAATAAAATAACACTATGTATATCATACAGCGATGTATCTGTTTATTTATTGACGTGCACAGGCTACAAGGTATTCAAATCGACAGCCGGCTATGTATATATGGTAGGACTTGAAATATAATGACCACTCCCCAAGTTCAGTATTGGCCGCCCCAAAATTCATTATTGGCCGCCCAAAGTCAGTATAATGGCCACTCAATACTGGCCGAAATTTCACAAGGCAGTTTTAGCTTCCTTTCATCAAAACAATCACCACTGCGAATCCCGATTTTAAGATTTAGAATTTCTTCAATGTGTAAATGGGCTGATATTTTTTTATTTGGTGGAACATCTTTTTAAAAAAGCAACTGCACCACTAAAAAAAGAGATATCATACGACCCAGTCACCCAGGGTCCAAGGGAGTCAGATCTGTCACAGAGACCCAGACTCCAAGGGTTCGAAACTCCAAGACTCCAAGACTCCAAGACTTCAAGACTCACAGCCTCTCAGGCCACAGGGGCCAGGGCTCAATGTTCAAGACTCTGAAATAAACTGTATGTGCATTGAATGCGCGGCTGGAGGCAGCATGCAGCAATATCTTATTCGGTATTTACCTCAAGTGTACTTTACGGTAGCTACCGACTGCGTGGAAACTGAAGAGTATTTTCGATGTGGGGACGAAGTGTGGGCTATGTTATAACCTAAGGCGAAAGGAGGTAGTCTCAATGCTCCAAGCCCTTGGAAGATCGCGGTCTAGTCTGTTGCCATAATTACACAGATCACGCGGCTTCTATATGTTGACAAGGAGGGGGGGGATAAGATCCGTGTCCCTTCACCCCAGCATAGATTGTTAGCACCCTCTGACTTTATTCAGCCTTTGTATGATGATTTTTAACGGTATCATAACATGGTATGAAAATCACATAGCTCGTTGCCTCCGGCTGTTGGGCTACATCGTGGGTTTTGGGTTCGTTACGGTACATTTCTACTTCTTGGGCTTGATACATACAAGTACCGCCGACGAATCTTTAAATAGGTGGACGAGCTAAGCCACAGCTGCTCAGCCCTATAGACTCATTTTAGTGACCTATGTTGGATCGGCAGTATGCCTCACGCTAGTGATAGCAAGTATAGTATGCGCAATAGTCCTTTATTACTGGAGGGAACCTACGTACAGGATTCTGCTACCATCGTTTTTAATTCACACATGTTTTTTACAACTTTGCGATGCCACTGGTCGTGCTCTGCACACAAATCCAGGTGAGTAGCAATGTCATATATTCTCCATAAA
>LUCW03002211.1:0-10540 GCA_001586965.3 Sphaeroforma sirkka | reverse complement strand
GACTTAAATTGTATCCTCAGCTCATATGACATAGTTTAAAACACTGGTGAAACATCCATCAGAAGCTTACAGTTAATTGCCTTGCCTTATGGTTTGGCCTTACCCGAATTATCCTCTTGTCTGAATACCGAGAATCAATGACGATGTAGAATACATTCTTCGATGAGAGATAAAAAATGCTGCGCGCATCGATAGTTATTATTATTCCGACAGACAGCCAGTTGCGGCATGAAAAAATTAAGTTCAACACGCCGTGGCGCTAATGACAGTACACATTGCCGGTGCAAACTGTAACAATTTATAGAATCTCGGGTAAACCAAATCGTGTCTTGTGTCGAATTAAGCTCACTGAAATGGATTATTGAAGAACAAAAACATAAAAGATACCGTTCGGCATCATCAAATGCAACCAGAATAAAGCCCACCAGGCAGGAACTCACATGAGTCAGTTCAATAACATGAACTCTCGCTTGTGGAAAACCACGCCGCTGAACCCAATAAAATAGCTTAGTCATGGTGGCCAATAGATGCCCGGCGCATAATCAACGGATGGATGATTCTGCGTATGAAAGAAGCAAATACTCATTCATCCGCTCTATTGTCGAAGGGTCCAGAGAAACACTCAACTCGGTTAGTTGACGAATGTACCCACTGGATTTACAGCGTCAAAGCGTCAGCAAAAAACATCTTTATTGATGTTCTGTTAGAGGATGGGTCGCGTAGCCAAAGTGTATTGCTCTTCGATCTTTATCTTACGGCGATGTTTAAGCTTTATTGCTCGCGGTTGCGTACGCAATAACCTGAAATATCGAAAAAGCCATACGATACATACCGCGTGCAATGCGGAACATTAGTGTCAGGCCTTTATACCAGAGATTAGGCTGATTATGCAATTGTTGTTGGTCTGAATCAAGCATAGGGAGTACGGAAATTATCCCACTCAAAACGAAATGAGTATATCTTTGAATATTTTTTTAAGAAAGCCAAAGAAAGAGAAAAAAAAATTTATCATGGTCAATCTGACACCCCAGACATACATTCCTAGTATCCCAATTATTCTGTCTGCCAAATGACTAGGGTAGTGATCCTCTCTACTCTAGTAGCTTTTGGAAAAAATAAGCAAATACTATTTCTTACATATTATTTTGAAAAACATCCACTTTTTTATATTCAATCTGATCATCAATCATCAGTGGTGATTTTTGTTCAAAGCCACGGAAGCTTGAATCGCCGGCGGCTGCATACGTAGTACAGTGCCACGAGTGCATAGGGCTTTAGGAAAAACCGTAGGCCCATAGCGGCATAGTCTCTTTTAGTAAAAAGAACTCGCTCCAAACGAGCTAACGACTATGTAGTTTACTAAAAGTTTGAGAGCACTGACAGACTTCAATCTGCCAATACGTAAACACGCTTTCAATTTTCAGATAGATGCGTTAACGTGAACCGTACTACGTTTTCATATAAGTTATAGGGGTTTGTGCCCACCTTTACATTTCAATATTTGGCATAATTCGCCAACTATATTTCACCAAAAATAATATTTAATTCAGTTGCTTATAGTTGGACATATTTTGTACTGTTAAAAAAACATAACAGCTATTAATTGGGTCATACAAGGTAGATCCAATAAAATTGGTTTTTTTTTAGAATTGGTTCCCAGTGAACTACCTGAAAACGGAAAAACGGTTTGAAACCTGAATGTTAACGTTTTCACCAAAAAGAAAGTACGAATCGAAGTCTGCTCTAGAGTATGTATTTACTTGTTACTATTTACTAAATGAATACTATATAGAGAGTATTTCGACTCTAGAGTTCTAGACTCTACTACTAAAGAGAGTCATTACTCAGTCGTAGAGTCGCATATCACCAGTCCCAGGCCAAATAATGACGAGGTCGTCACTATTACGTCAATTTGTACTGAATTTTCTCATATTGCAAATAAAACCAACTTGACCCAACTCTGGTACAAAATCTCTGGTGCCGCTCAAATAAGGACGAATCGTTTTAGGGTTAGTCCCATTTCAGGATATTGTTTTCTTTTTAGGAATTCCTATCCTAATAGCTCAAAAAATTCCTTTCCTAATACCTGATTATTATTAGGAAAAAATAAAAAAATAAAGTGCCAAAACGCAAGCGTGGGGACCGTCCATTTTTGACAATTTTCAGCCTTTTTTTCAATAAATATTTTATTACAGCTTTTTATTTTTAAAAACATTTTGCCCATATACTTTTATTTCTAATATCATTGTACTGCTTCAAGTGCCGTTGTACCCCTGGCTCGCGGAATAGCTCAAAACATGTCTTGCGTTTACCCACCATTGCTCGCATGCTCAGACGAACTTGGCAACGCGTGCACATCTGTGCAGTGTGATTTTTTGCACCCCCATACAATACACCTTCTATAAGCATCTCGAGATACTATTCCATTCATCCTGGGCTGCTTCACCTTCGACGCCATCCAACCCCACGAGCTACGTCATCTGTCCGCATTGCATTTAGGCGTACGTCACGACAAAAAGCTTGGCTAGTTCTATAGTTCTTCAAACTTGCAACACGTCCTTCAACTTCTGCAGGACTAATCGTAAAAAAATCAAAGAGCAAAGAAACGGTATTTACGTTTCCCGTTTATAACACGCAAAAAAGCGTTTTACACGATCAAGGTTTATCCTAAATATAGACCTATAGGTTTTACAAGTAGGTACATTTTTTGAAGCGGTCTAACCGTCACGAATTGTCCTAATTTTTACCGTACGTAGATTGTGAGTGTATATAAATCGCCTTTTCATTGGACATTGCTCGTTTTCTGGCCCTGTTATTCAACGAAAGGTCTATTTCTCAGGTGCAAATTTGGAAAATTATCATGGTCGATTTGCCCCCGATATACCTTAAAAGCGCTTTTAAAAAAAACAACTTTTCGCGTTTACGTTTAAAGTTTATCGCCTATTGTATAGGCAAAACGTATTGAGCATTCACTCACTCACTTTGCCGCATCTTTACTTGTTTGTTGTTTATATTTGTTATAAAAAAATTCAGACAATTTTTGTTGTTGCAAATAGAACACGGTCATCACCAATCAGGACAGTGAGGAACTGAGGACACAGGAGGTGCGGATGTCGGGCCCGGCAGACGGAGGAGGAGTTGGAACTTGGAACTTGGGAATTTGAATTCTTCTTGTGTGTGGGAATTGGAAAAGGCTTTCAGCTTCGGACTCGGCCTTCAGGGTGGGCGGATGTCCTGAGAGGCTGATATAATTCAAATTGACAACGGTTAATATCGTTTCGTCTGCTTTTTTATCCCATATTATTTTTTTACAATAATTATCATAGCCCTTAGATTCAACGAATGTATTGTACAAATTGTGATTTCGTATCGTAACATGTATTCTGCACCTTAGCATGTGTTGGTGTGTAGACACTTACACTAACTGCGGCTGGTATTTCGGTCGCAATTATGTATACTCTGTATAATCGATGTTGACGATGATCCCGATCGAAGCCATCGATCTAAAATGATTCTATGGCTCTCGCACTCTTCTTGCTCGAACCACTGCTTTTGTAGATAATCTCCTATTTTATCAAGCTCATCTTCTCGTTCCTTCAGCGTCGTGTTCATGTCATAAACTATACTTGCGCGCTTGAGTGCCCTTTCGGCTGTGGGGTTTGGCTCGAATATCGACTCAATACTGAGACTACGCTCTAATTCTATCATTTCTTCGTACCCTATTAGCAGTCGATTACGAGATTTCAGTTCAATCATAACTTCACCATTGATATTGATCGGTTTTAAATGCAGCGTTGGCGATGCGCCGACCATGGGCCCAAACTCTCCGTTCTTGTTCAACTTGAGAACCGAAGGATGGAAGTGTATACTACATATACGATGTATGTCTTCCAACCAAAACATTTCCTCTGCTTGTTTGGCCGTCCGACCTTCATATGCAACAAAGGATTTGAAGCACTTCTCGATCCATTTCGCTCGCATCGCATTGTTCACATCTATTTTTCGTCTCGCAAGTTGTGCGGCTTTCTCATTTCTCGCCTTTGGATAGCCTTACAGTGCTGGGATACGAAAAACCGAGATCTTCTTGCCATCTTTAACATCGTATGTACGACTGTTGCACGTGGCAACTACACACAACACGATCCTGTGAGCATACAAAACCACTGTAAACACAAATACACACACAACACGATCCCTGTGAGCATACAAAACCACTGTAAACACAAATACACACATTTACAACTTTTATTATATTTTAGCACCAAATATTGTACTGGTCTGTGAGTTATGAACTTTCGAGCACAATATTTACGCCCATTTTTTTCCAATTCGGCGTCTCCAAAACAAGAAAATGTAAAAAAAGGATGCTCGGCTTGTTTGTTATTTGAAAAGGCTATGCCGCATTGCCGCTACGTATAATGTAATATAATAAAAAACAATCGATGTTGGTTAATATTTTTTATTTATGTGTACATTTTATCATTTTAAACAAATGCTCATAGCCTCCTAAAATTTGAAAAAAATAGACGGGTCACTCCGACACGGCATAACGGGCATATTTAAAAATAGCCTTCAAATTAAACAGACCTGAATATTTGTTTCGTTTTTTAAAAGAAATATTTTTTGTTATTGTTTTTTTTTAAAAAAAAAAAAAAAAACACTACTATTATAAATATATATGTACGTGTATTATGCCTGACCCTGATTGTATACTAATAAATATACGGCGACGCAGACTTGAGGTGGTGGGTATGATGTGTCGAAATACCCGACAATTAATAAACATCTCAGAGGCAGATCCACCATATTAGTTTTATGCAGCCGGGATGTGGAGAGCAGCGATAATAGTTTTTGAACAATTTACGCAGTTGTACCTAGAAAGGCTGTGACTGCGTTGCAAATCTCTGTAGTTCACATCTATCTGCATGTTGAGCTAAGCAGTCCAGAGAACGATTGGTTCTAGACGACGATATAACAAAGGACGCGCGACGATTATCTTTTGAATTCTTAGCGAAGAAGACTAGTAAAAATCTACTTCTGCAAAAAAGCATAGGCACTCTGCTCGTAGTAGCTGTTGGCCGATAAGCTTATTACGATGTTTTATGTCGCTATCAAATCATGGATACAAACTCACTTGGCTCGTTGCCTCCGTGTCTTGGGCTATTTCATCACATTTGGATTGGCTACGAAAGTACATTTTTACTTTTCGAATTTGTTGGGTAGGTCTGATGACTGTGTAGAAAGGTGGAATGAGTACGCCATAGCTGCTCAGCCCTATAGACTTAATCTACTGATCTACATTGGATCTGTAGTGTTTCTCACGCTGGTGATGGCCACTTTTATAAGTATCGTGATACTGAAACACTGGAAAGAACCAGCGTACCGGGCACTAGTGCCGTCCTTTCTGCTTCACCTTGGGATTATTAACTTCGCAATGCCACTGGTCGAACTCTGCTTACAACTTAAGGTAAATTTCATCAATATATTAAGGCGTGTTAGAGCCTTTGTGTATAAATTTGGTGCTGTTCGTTGCACAATATATCAAACTAGCGCAGCGAAAGAACTCCGTCTACATATATATATATAATATATATATGTACATATATAATAATATATGGCATACTATAATAATATGTAATCATAATATGTGCGGTGTGCGATAATTACTCATAATATATATGCATATGTATATTATATTATGTAACTGTATTAATAGACACAACATGTATATATAATAAATATTATAATCAATAATAATGACATATGTATGTAATATCTAATAAACATACTATATTGCAATAATAATATGACATGCATTATTATTATGCCTAACTTGTACATTACAAACATGCATTATGACGCTGGATCATAGATACAATGCCATTATCCGAAGCACACATACACACTACATCAACATGCAATAATAATATTATATTAATATTATAATAACATGACGTATGTCAATGTGATATTATCAGATGGTCACGCAAACATAGATATTGCTAAACCATATTAATACATTGACATGTATGTTAATATATGTATATATATAATATATGTTATAATAATATATAATAATATATAATACACATGTATGCATGCCGCATTACATAATACACATATACATAATAATAACTCAATGTGTATAATATGTATATATTTCATACTTATTCCCATATGTGTATAGCCGTATGCATATAAATACATACATGATATCTGCACACTTGCATGTATGCTTTAATGTATAGCATACTTGTTACAGTGATGATGACATGATAAATGCGTGCGTGATGTGTCCCCGATGATGATGATGTGCGGATGTGTGGATTTATGGATGTGTGCGTTTGATGTATATATATATACATATATATACCTATATATATATGCAATGCCTACTGCATGTATGTACATGTACGTATGGCATGTATGTATGTACGTACATAATCCATGCATCCAATGTATGTATTGTATGTATCTATGCACATACCCATGCATGTATGTATGTATGCATTTTGCCATGTATGTGTCTGTGCTATTATGTACGAATTTGTGTATGTATGTATGGATGTCCTTATAATGTTTATTTTTTTTATACATGTATATTTTTATGCAAGTATTCGAGATCTTCTATTGCTAACGTATGTTTGTGTTTTTTGTTTCATATCTCTGTTTTCGGTCTCTTCGTTCTAATCAAACATAGTTTTTATATCTCGGATGCAGCATATCTATCATGTCGAGCTGGGATCTGTCAAATGGACAAGCGCTATAGCGATGTTTGCAGAAAGCTATGGTCTCATTATTTTAGGAGCCGCTCTTTTAGCCCGACTGAGGGTAATGTACCTAGTTTTCCGGAAAGGCGACTTCGATGTACAGTACAAGAAGGTCGTGCTCCGAGTTGTATTTTGCGCAGTGTTTCCGTCTCTGTGCGTATTTATGATCTATCTACCAGAAAAGTACTTTTTTTATTTTGCGGGATTGATCCTGAGATTACTGCTTCTCAGTGTGATCCTAGAGACCATCTACTATTGCGTCAGATTAAGAAAAACCAAATATCTGCGTGACCAGTATGTCGGATTATTGACGACTTGCGGGATATCGATCTTGTCAATTCTGTATCTTGCCGTTATTCTTCCGAATCTCAACAGTTCAACTCGAGTTATCGACCATTTCAATGCCATAATGGTGGTTGTTTGGGTATTTAATGTGGAACTGATTGGGCCCTCAGTGTACCAAACATTCGTGGCGTATCTGCATCGAAATAATCATATAAACTACGAAAATGTCAGCCTGAGCTTGGTGATAAATAAGCGAAGTAGAAGAACGGGACTGCAGACGGTGCTGGACGATGATCGACTGTATCCCACACTTTTGGAGGTCGCACAAGAACGTCACTGTGAAGAGAATGTTCTCTTCCTCCACGATGGTAAACTGTTGTACAATTCGCTCAAAATGTATCAAACCGAGGCGGATGCGCAGAAGCAAGCTTGTGAATCTACACTGGTCTCAACGGATGATAATCAGAGCCCGGCCAGCAAAATAGAGCTCTTGCGAACAACGGTACACGATTGTAGTAGTAGTGAAACACGCAAAAAAAGCAAGAAGAAAATATCAAGAGTCAGTACATGCGATACACACAGCACAGTGAACGTATCTCCGGGTGACACTGGTGTTGTATCAGATCATTGCACTCCGAGATTGGTGACTGAATTACATCAGTTTTAGATAAGTATGTGATGAGGAGCGCACCCACGCCAGTTAACTTGGCCAGCTCACAAATAAGTGTGCTACGGCAAGCAAGGTCTTTAGACAGGTTGAGCCGGAATGATGCCGATAATATTATGAATGTGCTCGTGCTGAGTTTGGCTGATATACAGATCCTGTTTGAGTCTTCGGGCGTGTTGGTCAGATTCGAGCGAACTTCAGCTATCAATTCAATTTGTGCAGAAAGAGAGGCTGCCATCAGATTAGGAATAGAGACAAGGGGAGAGGAGCAATGACTGTCGTTTGACTTATCATCGGAGTGTCGTCCAGACGGCAGCTGTATTTGCATATCGCTGGGATATTTGTTCTGGTTTATTTTGACCGTTGACGGAAGTGTCATACCCATTACTGTCGAAGCCCCAACCTGATGTGATTCAGGCGCTATTTAGCTGTTTGATAGCTGTGCCTGGCGTCGCTGGCAGTGCAAAATGGAATTTGCCGCCGTAGATGACTTCTTATCAATATGTTGGTAATAGTTGATTTTCAACCCGGAGTCTATAAGTGAAAGGTCTCTTTCGTGGTATATTTACACGAAGACGGCCGGGACTTAAATATCCCCTGCCCTTGCACTATTCGGTCGATGCATAAGAACGATGGGCACTCTGCCAAGAGGCATGTCGTTGGGACGCCTAAAGTCCCCAAGAAAAGACGACAAAAAAAGGCTTCGACTTCAGAGACAACCTTACGCCTCCCTGTTACTTATATGAGCAGGTTCAGGAGCAGGTTCAGAATGCGGTAAGGTCTGCGTATATAATTTTGTTGTTGTTGGTAAATATGTCCCCAAGCTCTAATTTCTAAGCACAAGTAATTTTCTTCAGCTCAAACTCGGAGATGTGCAGAACTGCAGATATCTGAGATGTGACTATTTAGAATTTTGATTCCAAAATCCAATGTGAATATCCAGAGGGCAGACAGAGGTGGAAAAAACAAAAAAAATTGGAAATATTGGCCGCTTTCTTGGTATGTACCCTTCCAGTGCGAATTTTGGAATTTTGAGGTCAGAAATCGACATGCCCGATCATCTCTAAGTTCTGTCAAAGTGTCGCAATTTTCAAAACATCATTCCATCAGACCTAAAAGTCTATTTTAGTATGTTATTCGTGTGGCCCTCATAGCTGGCACCGATCGTCTTAGTAGTAGTCATACATACGATGAAGATAAAGATCGTAAAGTGCCATTTCGTGGCCAAGAAAACAGTAGACACATATTGTGATGATTGTTGTACATGCCTTTTTGACCAGTATGAAGATTTTCGAAGCCACAAATCTTTGATACAGGAGAAAGGTTAGCGAAACGACGTGAAAGAGTGCTGTAATGACACATCGGCAGGACTAGAAGAATGTTATTGAAACACTAGACGGAGATAGATTGGATATAATCAGACTGATAAAGAAGGCTTAACGCTACAGCTTGCGGAGTTTTTCGAGAATACACATCACATCGTCGGGTGCCTGAGAATGTGTACGACATTGTCACAGCCGAGATGTCGGCCAAGAATTGAAAAGATTGTTAATAAAATAACACTATGTATATCATACAGCGATGTATCTGTTTATTTATTGACGTGCACAGGCTACAAGGTATTCAAATCGACAGCCGGCTATGTATATATGGTAGGACTTGAAATATAATGACCACTCCCCAAGTTCAGTATTGGCCGCCCCAAAATTCATTATTGGCCGCCCAAAGTCAGTATAATGGCCACTCAATACTGGCCGAAATTTCACAAGGCAGTTTTAGCTTCCTTTCATCAAAACAATCACCACTGCGAATCCCGATTTTAAGATTTAGAATTTCTTCAATGTGTAAATGGGCTGATATTTTTTTATTTGGTGGAACATCTTTTTAAAAAAGCAACTGCACCACTAAAAAAAGAGATATCATACGACCCAGTCACCCAGGGTCCAAGGGAGTCAGATCTGTCACAGAGACCCAGACTCCAAGGGTTCGAAACTCCAAGACTCCAAGACTCCAAGACTTCAAGACTCACAGCCTCTCAGGCCACAGGGGCCAGGGCTCAATGTTCAAGACTCTGAAATAAACTGTATGTGCATTGAATGCGCGGCTGGAGGCAGCATGCAGCAATATCTTATTCGGTATTTACCTCAAGTGTACTTTACGGTAGCTACCGACTGCGTGGAAACTGAAGAGTATTTTCGATGTGGGGACGAAGTGTGGGCTATGTTATAACCTAAGGCGAAAGGAGGTAGTCTCAATGCTCCAAGCCCTTGGAAGATCGCGGTCTAGTCTGTTGCCATAATTACACAGATCACGCGGCTTCTATATGTTGACAAGGAGGGGGATAAGATCCGTGTCCCTTCACCCCAGCATAGATTGTTAGCACCCTCTGACTTTATTCAGCCTTTGTATGATGATTTTTAACGGTATCATAACATGGTATGAAAATCACATAGCTCGTTGCCTCCGGCTGTTGGGCTACATCGTGGGTTTTGGGTTCGTTACGGTACATTTCTACTTCTTGGGCTTGATACATACAAGTACCGCCGACGAATCTTTAAATAGGTGGACGAGCTAAGCCACAGCTGCTCAGCCCTATAGACTCATTTTAGTGACCTATGTTGGATCGGCAGTATGCCTCACGCTAGTGATAGCAAGTATAGTATGCGCAATAGTCCTTTATTACTGGAGGAACCTACGTACAGGATTCTGCTACCATCGTTTTTTTAATTCACACATGTTTTTTACAACTTTGCGATGCCACTGGTCGTGCTCTGCACACAAATCCAGGTGAGTAGCAATGTCATATATTCTCCATAAA